>CM035156.1:145302314-145560737 GCA_020205615.1 Panax quinquefolius | reverse complement strand
GCTTTCAAGGGCACCATGTCGGATGGCGCTTAGTTGAGATGAAGGAGTTAATGGTTCAATTACGGGAACTATTAGATAGGAAGTACATTCAACCAGTGTGTCTCCTTGGGGAGCACCTTAAGTTATTTTGTCAAGAAGAAGGATGGGTCATTAAGACTTTGTATCGACTATTGAGAGTTGAACAAGTTGACAATTAAGAATAAATACCCGTTGCCCAGGATTGATGATCTATTTGATCAGTAGAAAGGGGCAAAGTATTTTTCTAAGATAGATTTCATGCGGGGTATCATCGGTTAAAAGTGAGGAAGGAGGATGTATTTAAGGCGACATTCGAGAACTCGTTATGGTCATTACGAGTTTCGGTAATGTCGTTTGGGTTGACTAATGCGCATGACCACATTTATGGATATGATGAACGCAGTGTTCAAACAATATTTGGACAAGTTAAGTAGTAGTGTTCATTGATGATATTCTAGTCTCATTCAAAGATGCCGGAAGATCATGCGAACATTTAAGAATAGTGTTGGAAACACTAAGGAAGGAGAAGTTGTATAGATGAAATTCAAAAAGTGTGAATTTCGCTTGAAAGCGAAAAGTGCTTTTAGGGCATGTTATCGATAAGGATGGCATTTTAGTAGATCCGCAAAAGTAAAGGGAGTTAATGAATGGGAGCAACAAAAAGCCAACCGAGGTTCAAGTTTTCTAGGTTAGCGGGATACTTATAGAAGGTTCATTTCGGATTTTCTAAAATAGCTACTCCGTTGACAAATCTGACAAGGAAGTCGGTGAAGTATGTGTGGACTGAAAAATGTGAGAATAGTTTTCAGGAGTTGAAGAAGAGATTAAGTGAGGCACCTGTATTGTCCTTACCCGACAATACAGGGAATTTTGTAGTGTATAGCGATGCTTCACATAAAGGACTGGGTTGCATGCTCATGCAGCATGGCAAAGTCATTGCGTATGCATCACGTCAATTGAAGGATTATGAGGAGATCTATCCTACTCATGATTTGGAATTGGCAGCTGTAGTTTTTGCCTTAAAGATATGGAGGCATTATCTATATGGTGAGAAGTGTGAGATATACACGGACCATAAAAGTCTGAAATATATCTTCACATAGAAGGAGTTGAACATGAGACAGAGAAGGTGGTTAGAGTTAATAAAATATTATGACTGTGATATTTTATATCATCTAGGGAAAGCAAATGTAGTAGCCGATGCGCTAAGTAGGAAGGGTAGAGAGAAACTGTCAATATTAACAACTCAAAATGAGTTGATAACAGCGATGGCAAGCATGGAATTAGAAGTTAAGTTACCGTAGGAGGCGGTGGAAATGTTATTTTCCATGGAAACCCAACCGACCATAGTGGAGCGGGTTAGGGGAGTACAATCGAGCAACGAGGAATGCAAGCAAATGAAGAAGAGGGTAGAAGATTAAGAGAAGACTAGGTATAACCTCGATAAGGAGGGATTACTTCGTTTTGAAGGAAGAATTTGGGTTCCGAATGATCCCGAATTAAAGGAGGAAATAATGATGGAGGCTCATAGTTCGAGGTATTCAATACGTCCCGGTAGTATGAAGATGTATCAAGACATTCGTCAGAACTTTTGGTGGCCGAACATGAAGAGGGAGATAGCAGAATACGTTAGTAGGTGCTTAACTTGTCAAAAAGTTAAGGCTGAACACCAACGACCCAGCGGGTTGTTTGCAGCTGAATTAGAAATTCCAGTGGAAGTGGGAGCACATCACAATGGACTTTATGGTGGGACTTCCAACAACCAGAAAAGGATACGATACTATTTGGGTGATAGTGGATCGATTGACAAAATCGGCTCATTTTCTACTAATAGGAGTCAAGTATAACTTGGATCAGTTAGCTAAGCTGTATGTTAAGGAAATTATTTCTAGACATGGAGTACCTGTTTCGATCGTGTCAGATCGTGATCCACGATTCACATCAAACTTTTGGAGGAGTTTGCAAGAGCAAATGGGAACGCAGTTAAGGTTAAGTACGGCGTATCATCCTCAGACGGATGGTCAGAGTGAGAGGACAATTCAAATGCTAGAAGATATGTTAAGATCTTGCGTTATGGATTTCAAAGGGAGTTGGGATGAATATCTGCCGTTGGTAGAATTTTCATACAACAATAGTTTTCACGCTTAGTATAAAATGCCGCTTATTGAAGCATTGTATGGAAGGAAGTGCCGAACTCCATTGTGTTGGGATGAGGTGGGTGAACGCCGGATGTTGGGACACGAGATGGTACAATGAGGCATTTACGTATACGGTGAAGAGATTAATTCGTACTCGATTAGTTCTTTGCTCAAGATAAAGCGTAAGAAAAGTATGTAGATCCTCATAGAGAAAATAGAGAATTCGATGTAGGATCGTTTGTTTTTCTAAAAGTATCGCCTTGGAAGGGGAAGATACGTTTTGGGAAGAAAGGGAAGTTAAGTCCAAGGTTTGTAGGACCTTTTGAAATTTTAAGAAGAGTAGGAGAGGTGGCTTATGAAGTAGCCTTACCTCCAGAAATGGAACGCATTCATAATGTGTTTCATGTGTCAATGTTACGTCCTTATAAACCAGACTATAAACACGTAATAGAGTATGAATCTATTCAAATAGAGAAAGACTTGTCCTACGAGGAACTTCCAGTTCAAATTATTGATAGGAAGGAACAAGTTTTAAGAAATAAGGTAATACCTTCAATTGAAGGTGTTATGGAGAAACCACAATCTTTGAAGAAGCGGCGTGGGAGCTCGAAAAAATAAAATGAAGGAAGATTTTCCTCATTTGTTTATGTAATTATGAGCTAAGATTCTGGGGACAGAATCCTTATAAGGGGGGGGGGAGAATGTAACGCCCGAGAAAATCGAATTTTTATGACAATTAAATTTTTATTTGATTATGTGAATTAAATGAATTTAATTGATTATTATGTGAGTGAGCTATGTGAAGGTCGTTCTATGACCTAGAATGTGCTAACATGGTTAGTATTCTGGCTTAGTGCTAGAATTATTTGTTTGGAATTTCCAAGACGAAAATAATTATTTTCCGAGAAATTTTTGTAAAAACACTATTCATCCGTTTCTGTTTGGGGAATTATTTTGAAATTCCGAGAAATGCATGATGATAGAATATTGAGATTAGATGGAATATCTGATAATATTTCATTTATGGCAAATGCAATTTTCGCCTGCGGACTTAAAACCTAAGGGTTGAGTATATTGATTTCCGAGAAGGAAATAATATGCGTAGAAGGAATGGCGTTAGGGTTAATGCGAGTGTTATACATTTATGGTACTATTTAGTATCTATGTATAATACAATGAGTAAATACGAAGTACAATACGATTATTGTACGAGTAGTATACGGAGAGAATACGTGAATTGTACGTTTAGAATACGATTTGTTTTACAGAATTAAGTTAAGTCTTAATGATTAATTCATTTGTGTTGGATTATGATTAGCCCAATCAATTGAATTAGTAAGCCCAAGGGATTAGTTGGTTAAGTTCAATTCAAGGCCCAATATTAGGTTGGTTAAGCCTAATGCCTTAAAACCGAACCGTGAATCGAACAGGTGGGTTACCGAATGGGTAAAACCCATGGGGCAACCCATGGGATGTCACATGGGGTGGTGGGCCAGACACCTTGGTTTGCAAGCCAAGTTTAAGGATTGGTCACCAAGTATTTTACTTGGTGACCACACATTAATAGTAAGAAGGTGATGGTAGTTGTCCATAATGCCCTCCATTCTAGTTTACTATAAATAGAAAGCTAGGTTGATTCATTTGAGAGTTTTCTAAATTGCTAACATTAGATTATTGAGAGAGAAAGAGAGCTAGACTTGCAAAACATACTCTTTCGAAGCTTGATCTTAGAGTTTTCCAAGAAAGAATACCAAGAGTTCTTAAGGTATAATCCTTACCTTTCATCTCCATCTCTTTTAGATTTTCTTTTATCTTAGAGAATCATAGAATGGGTGGTATATGTCTTGTATCAAGTCTGGTTAATAACGTTGGTTGATTAATAAACCGAGACGAAGGGTAATAAGTCATGTTGACTTTAATAAAGTTATTAAGTTAACTAGGACTTAAAAGAGAAAGAAGTTTGTAAGAACAATGTGAACATTTGTTTGTTAGCTAATTACAGTGTGCTATATGAATATATCATGTAGATTCTGTAAAGGCTATGGTTAGTCGATTAAATTATTTGAAGACGCTGAAAGGCGAGTTTTCTTAACGCTTGTCTAACTTCCATGTTAGCCAAGTTTTATGTGATTCGTTGAACTGAATTGCAAGACTTGTTTTTAAAGAAAGGGTCGATGCGGATTTTTAACTTATCCAGACTATTCGTAATATATAGATTGATTGATATTCATATCTTTCTATATAGAAATGTTCACGTTATCTTATGCCAAGTAATTGAATACAGACGTGAAGGTAAGGTTTGTCATGAACAAACAAAAGTATTTTCATTGATATTTCGATGGGCACGCATGAAGTTTGCAAAAATATTAAACGTAAATACGTTTAATGAATGAGTGTTGATCAACATATAGTACTATAAGTCGATCACCTAGAAGTGCTCTAAAAGTTATACGGATGATGGCCTTAGTCTTTGTGGACTCCTTTTCAAGTATGAAAACTAAAAGTTGTTGTTGCTCGTGGTCATCGACCGGTTCGTAATTCCTAATCTATTCTATACTTTGGGAATTGATGTTATGAATCATTAAAGTATTATTGATTCATAATACTTCATAACTATTGTTCGATTATGTCAGAATTGTTATATAATTCACGAATGTGGTATTAATGATATCTTTGATTAAACTTGCTGAGCTGTCATGCTCACTTCTTGCGTGAATTATATAACTGCAGTTAAGGATGAACGTACTGTGAATGTCAAGAGAGATAAGGGCAAAGCTAAGATGGTTGCTTAGCTGCTGTGTAATAGTTTAGAAAGTTTGTATGTATTATACATTATAAACAATAAACGATGTAACCGGTTATGAACCTGGGAAGGATTATACTTTGATTGTAATAAAAAGATAGTAATTACATTCATTTTGTTGTATTTCAATGGAATGATTGTATGGATGTTAGTACAGTGGAGCACCATATGTCGGGTTGGAAGATACCCGAATTTGGGGGCATCACATTAAGAGAGAGAAATTCACAAAAGCCAGCTCATTTCTATCCTTACACACCACCAAGACCATCACTACACCAAAAATGGCCTCTAGTGAAGGAAATTTTGTGAAGGAATTTATTCATTCACATGAGTAGTTATTTAGCGAAGGAACAGTGAAGAAAAAAAGTATAGTGACAATATAGTTATTAGTGAAAGAAACATCCTTCACAATTTATATTTTTTTCCTCGCAAAATTGGGCCGATAGAAAGATTTTTGGAGCCAATTTATGATGAAAATTTACGAGAGAAAAATCTATTTAGTGAAGGAATTATTACTTACTATATATCATTATTTAGAAATTTTTTGCGAGGGATAAAATTGGTCGCTATCTTGTTCTAAATAATTTTTTTGAATTAATTGTGGTGAATATAAATTCCTTAATTTTTTTACAATAATAAATTTAATTTCAATTTATTCCCAAATCAAAGTATGAAACTCTCTGCATTTCTCCATCTCGAATTCTCGATTGCTCCCAAGTCCCAACTCCCAACTCTCAACCTGAGACTGCTTTGAGCCTCTCCCATCGGCCACCGCTAGGAGTGAGCAAAAAATTGATAAAATCGAATTACCGAACACAACTAAATTTTTTTAATCGAATTATTTTAATTTTTCGATTTTTTCCTAATTTCAATTATATCCGATTTAATACTCGGTATTCAGTTTCGGTTATGGTTTTAAAAAATAGGTTATCTGGATATCCTAATAAAAAAATAATACACCACCTACACCAAGTACCAACAGTGCGTCTGTCTGTAATCTCAAATCTGTATATTATGTATTCACATTTTGCCCTAGCCAGTACAGTGTAGCCCCTTATTTCCAAATCTCAGTTCCCACTTCCCAGATCCCAATTCCTCTTTCTTCTCCAATTCTCCCGCCTCTCAGTTTCACCGACATCCTCTCAGGCCTCCGCCTTTCTGGACTCTGGCTCTCTCTGCCTCTCTGGACTCTGGTCTCACCGTGTCTCCCTGCGAGTTGCGACCTCTTTTGAGTTCTTCAACCTCGACGACTCGACCTCTGCTGAGTTCCGAGTTCAGGTAAATTTTCATTCACTATCAAGATTGAAATGCATGTTGTTTAAGATGGAGAACTCTCGTCTCTTTGACCTTTTTACTCTGTTTAATCCTTATGTATCAATTCATGTATGTATAATGTTTTACTCAAATAAAGTGTCATATTTTTGTTCATTTTTCTATCAATAGTACAAAGAGAAGGTTTGATATGTACTCCAGTCTTTAGAGAAGTGAACCCATACTAGTTATTTGGACTTAAAAATAGGTTTCCTGAAAGGCCATGGGTCATTAATAGAACAAACAAAAACCTAGGCATCTCTTTGTTAATTAAGAAGTTTCCAGAAATTGGAGTCACATGGTTTGAGAGGTTGTTAGTGCAGATTTTTCATTCCATCTTTTGCTCATTTTAATAAGAAGAAATTCGATGGCCTGAAACAACTGAGTGCTATTTGACATTCACTTTAAAAATTCAAAGAAAAATATTAAACCGAAGTTAGATTTGTGTGCTTTAAAACTTCAACTGGCTTCTCCTTTAACTTCTCTTTCATTATTGTCCAATTGAAGGTTTTAATTTCCTCCCTTGTTAATTTTTCCTAAAAATTAGGTTTTAATTAGAAATTTTGTGTTATTTAGAATTAATTTGGGTTGCAATTGGAATGATTGTATTGTTAATTTGTTAATTAGTTCAATTATTATATGTATTTCATTTCAAAATGTTGTAGTTTGTCAATGGGTATAGTAAGGCAACACAATAACATCAAGTGTTTGTGAAATTGCTTGAGAGAGAGTGAGTTTATGTTAGCTACTAACTGTTTGTGATATTGCTTAAGAGAGTATGCTAGGATTACTTATATTTCTTATTGGGTTACCTTTACACACATCTTTCCTCTTGACAATTGAAATGATGTGTAAGAACGATTAATTGCTGAAGTGTCAAATTATTTTTGTTTGGTATTCTTTGTTTCATTTAAAATAAATAGACAACAAGTTTCTCAAACAACAATTTTGTGACCATGAGAATCCTCTGTTAATACAAATCCTTTAATTATTCTTGTTTGTGGATAGAATAATGAATTGTTATTTTGTATTTTAGATAGTCAACGATGCTTGCAGAAAACCTTATGTGCTTTTTTTCTTTTCTTTTGTTGCAAAATCCAAGTTAAGTATCATGGATAATAATAAAGATTATGATGTACAATCAGAAGAGGAATCAGCGAGTCTATTTTCTTCTTTGTTTATTTTTTATCACGCAACGCATTAATTGACAGTAGCATTTGTCTAGAAATCCATATCTAAATAGTAATTAAATTGTCCCATAGAAAAAAAAGGTTTAGAAAAAAGAAGTGTTATGCATGGCTGGCCCATGGGTCTGATTTTTGGGTGACTGTGACTGACTAGCCCAGGATCAACCTTGACCTTGAAATAATATATCATATGATACCTTTGCTTATAACTACCTATCAACTATACAATTGTGCCATTCTAGTTAACTGTCACTTGTGACATGCTCTTAAGGTTGTTTGATGATTTTTGTTGGTCAAGAAAATGATGTTTATGCTGATATTAAAACTGAAAGAGGCAGCGCATAAGAAGTTCATGTTCATCGTTCTGTAAGTTGTATGCGTTTATGGTTTCTCTCTTGATTTTTTGTGCAGGTTTAGTGCTCAGCACGATTGTCTTGTACTTTTTATTTGGCAATATATGGACTTCTCATTTCAACAAGTGCTTTCTTAGTAGGTTTTAAAAATTTCTTAACGCGTTTATTGGTTGGCCTTTTGTTACTTAAATTTGAGAACTTTTATGGGGTATGTGTTCTGGATATTTAGGTGTTTTTATGTTGGGTATGTGTTTTGGAAATTCAGGTGTTTTTTGACTTGGTAACCATGATACTCTTTTCTTAACTTCTTGTTAAAAAGCCAGTAAAGGAAATAAAATAGATTCTGATGCTGTTTGACTACATCACTACATAGTATACTCTGACTAGAATGTTTCCCTTGTGTTATTGTTATCATTTTGCATAATTTCTATTTGATGATTGCAGTTTTCATGGGCTCCTCTTCTCAAAGATGTCTCAAGGCTTGACAACAATGGTGTGCAGAAATCAAATAGGTCAAAATTTATAACTTGTTAAACTAATGACTGATTTAGCGAGTGTGTGTTATCTAATTAAAGATTTGGAAAAACAGTCTTACGCATCAAATTAAGCAGCAAATTGTTAAGGGTCAGTTTGAAGATGCAACCGATTCATGGAGTGAACTTGAGAATGTGATTACATCCAATAGTAACTATGTGGTACATACTATGAAAGTGGACTTCATATCTAGGCAGAGGGAATATCACATCTCAAGATTGTGTAGGGTAGCTGCAGTTAAATAAATGTTCAGTTGTCTAAATGCAGGAGTTGTGTCTTGTTATTAAAGGTGAATTATATGGAGCAGCAGTCCGACAGATTCCTAAACTCTATGGCCAATTAAATTCACCTCAATTGGAAAGAATTCCTACTCTTGATACACATAAGTCGAAGGCTAAATGGTAAGTTGATCATTTCTGGGCACAAAACTTATGTGTTTCTCATGATAAGGAATATTGTTGCACGCACGTGAATATATATGTTCGTTGTCTCTTAGGAAGTGGTGGTTTTATTTATAATTATTAATTTATGTTTGCTGTCAAAAATTAATTAACTGCAACAATAAGGCAGTAGTTCCAAGCAACAGCAGTTTAAAGCTGCCTGAAGTCTAGTTCCAGATTATATGATTAACAGAACTAAAACTAGTTTAAAGTTGTTACACCAGTTTCATTGTACTTTGATTTTTGGCATGTTGTTAATATTTGACTTTCAATGGCTTCCTTGTTATGCTATATTCAGGTTTGTTTCCCTTTTGGGATGGACCTTTCTTTTCCTCAAGTTCTCTTTCCTACCATTAAGTTTTTTTTGGCCCTTTGTTTTTGTCAGTTTGATGCAATCATTTTCTGAGCTAGAGTAAGATGAATTGAGTCCATATCTGCAACAGAGTAGTTCTAATAATTTATAGTATAATTATTTCAATGACATATACTGCTCGTTATCAATGAGTTCAAAAGAAAATAAATCAAGTCTCACGCCTTTCAAGATATTTTTGCAGGAACAACTTCACATGGGAAAATAACATCTTGTAGTATAGACGATGGAACTATTGTGGGTGTACAGTCTTCAACTGAAGCTCCAATTAGTCGATATTTGGACAACCCCTTCCACCATGCGATCTCGTCTAGTGTTCCAAGTAGTTTATCCTCTCTCGTTAGTGTGGAAGAAGTTGGCAATCAATCTAGTGTTGCTGACTCTGGCCAATCATCTGGCCAACTGAAATTTGAACTCCTGAACGCACCAAATTTTCATCCTCATTCACTTCAAAACTACCACGATAATTTCGGTAATGTCACTTCCTGCATTTCTTAAGGAAATATGGTTGCAAATATTAGTGTCAGTCCATCAGAAAGAATGGAAAATTTGAAATATGGCTGCAAATATTAGTGTCAGACCTTCAGAGGCCATATACATGAAGCTTACTTTAAGTGACTGATCTTGGTTGAATGTTGTAATGATTTTACAGGAGCAAGTACTCTGATCTTATTCATCTTAGTGACATATAATGCCCTCCCTCACGGAGCTACTATTGGTGTTACCATCCAAAAAAAATGTTTGAGCTAGTAGTTTACCATGATTGTTTCACATTTCACAATGCATCTCTGTACCCTTATCCTGTATTTTATTATTTCATAATCAGTATATAAATATATGATGCTTGCTTCAAGTTCTTTGTACACTCATCTCTCTACCTTTATCCTGTATTTTATTCTTACTATCTTCGTAACTTAAAACTTGTGAAGATAGTACTAGCTATCGAAAGTCATTGTTGATAGTATCATATGACTTTGTTATGTCTCAACGTGGTTAATTTCTCTCACGCAGGTCAAGCAGCCTGGGCTTGAGATGTCAACTGTTCAGAGTGAACTGGACTTGTCATATGCGCAACATTATCAAGACATTACCATTTCTGAGGCTTATGAACGTCTGATTCTTGACACGTATGTTTCTATTTCGTATTATATATCAATTATCAACACAATTTTTTTTTCTGCAGTACTTTTTTTTTCTTCTAGTAGTTTTATGCACTAAATCCATTGACCTGCTGGAATAACAATATAGCACAAGGAAATTTTACATTTTAGCCTAAATTTTACAGTGATTAGGGAGTTCTGCCTGATATATTCTAGTGAGAGAGTAGTCATATGATTTTGGTATTTCTCTCCTTTTTTGTTTTGGTAACCCATATATATAAAATAATCAATGTTAATTGTGTTCTAATTTGATTTATTCAATTTTCTGAACCACATTAGTAATTTTCCAATGATATAGCATGCTTGTGAATTTTGGAGAAGGGCCTTATTATCTAAGCTTAAAATGTAGCCATTTCATTCATTGTCCACATGTTGAGTTTTGGGGAAGGGCCTTAGTATCCTTCATTCATGTTTTGTCAATTCTGCAGATAAAAGAGTTTTTGTATCATGTTTGAATCTACCAAATAAGTTGGGTCTAATTTTTTTTTCTGTTTGTAGATTCTCCATCTCAATTTCAATATTGGCTTTTTTCACAATTAGAAGTAACTCTTACTGTTGCTTTTATGTTCATAGATGCGCCAAATCAGTACAAGTTGATGCTGCAAGTATATGTTCTAAGAAACAAACTTAGTATCATAGTATATTCAAGTGAACAATGATTAAGGTTGATAATTAGCAAATGATGGTGTTGATAAGTTGCAAATCTTTTTTTCCCTCGATTCAAACTGGGTTTCTCTTATTATTTTTAAAGCTTTTCTGTGTACATACCATCTCGTTTTTGGATATACATAGGGATTTGTATATCATGAATCTTTGGAATTTTTTGTTAATTATTAATTTGTTTGCTGATTCTGTTGAATTAATCTTGGGTATAGTTTGATCTTGGCTATTAGATATGTCTAAGATTTCAGATAAAGTAATTGAAAACGAATTGACTATGGTTCATAAAGTTACCATTTTTAAATGCTTTGTTGCTTTTCATTAACTATTTCATCTGTTAAAGTTGTTGTGGAAGCTAGACAAAGTTAAATTTTATTGTTTTGTATTTTGTAGAATTTTGAATGTCATAATCTTGTGTCTGTCTGAGTTATGGCTATTGTTCCTCTCGAGATTTAACTTAATTGTCATGGTTTAGTTAAAATTTCACATTTGCCGGTTGTTCTACTACTATTTAATTCCTAATAGGATTAGCCTGGAAACATTGAATATTTTTGGTAATCTCTTGAAAATTATGTATACCTTTACTTCTTCTGCCGTAGAAGCTGCAGATTTGTTGCAAAAGTTGTCAATGGATTCACAGACCAAAACTTTGGAAATTCCAGAGCCCACTAAGAAGGTGTTTTGAAATAAAGTTGTACATCTTTCTTATCAATTTATGTTTGTTAGTACCTGTATTCACCAACTGAACTTGCTTATGTTGAATCTCTTTTTCTTGCAGCCTCCTGTTGGTTCAGGTGATGTAACAAATGGTCAGATCCAGTCATTTGATCGATCTCTGACTCCTTTGCTCTCGGATTTCATGGATCCAACCATGTGTTATCTTCCTAACGGATATGCTTCAAATTATTATGGAGGTTATGATGGGACTGGTAATGGTAATGAGTGGAATGACTACTCAAGATACATGAACCCAGATGGAGTTGAGATGCCTCATGTAAGATTACCTGATCTTGTCATCTTGTTCGCATTTGTTTGATGTTACAATGTATTTTTTGGCCACTTAACCTCATGCTCTTTGCTTCAAGGCTAAAGTTACTAAGTGCAAAAGTTGTTGGGATACAGAAGAAATGGGACAATATTTGCCAGCGTCTTCATTACGCATAATTATTAGCCAAACTAGATACATATCATGTATGTTCCCAAGTTCCAACCGTTGTGGGCTTTCAAGTTGTTGAGGACATGAAGGAAAATGTTTCCAACCACAAAAAAGCAAATGCATCTTCAAATGTAAGTGGTTGCAAACTTATTCAATCACGCAGATTAGTGGACTTAGAGAAAAATTCTACAGAAAAAACAAGCAATCTGATGCCCGTAATTTCAAAATCCATGAATGTGAAATTCTCAGAAACTGAAGATGAGCTCGGTGGCCTCAGATCTCCTCCTCACAATTGGTCTAGTTCAAGTGTTGGTGAAGGTTTGACATCCCCAACCTTGGTAACTTCAGTGACTACAGATTTAGGATTGGGAATTAAGTTTTCTACTATGAGCAGGGTAATGGAGAAACCTTCAAATCAAACTAAGAGAAAGCTTACGCAGAATTTCTCGGGTTGTCTATCTGTAAATGGTGATGCGGTCACTGCAAGTATCATAAATCACACATTTAAATCTTCTTCATGCCCCTATTCTGATTTTAACGGGCAACTTGATGAAAAAGATTTTAAGAAGCTTTACACTAATCTTACTGATAAAATTGGCCATCAAGTGGAAGCAGTAATTGTTATTAGTCAAACTATAGCTCGTTGCAGAACAAGAAATGAAAAGAGGCTAGGGACAAGTCGAGGAGACATATGGTTCAATTTCCTTGGACCTGATACGCTTGGTAAGAAGAAAATCGCAGTTGCTCTTGCTGAGATTTTATATGGAGGGACAAAAAGCTTTATCTGTGTAAATCCCTTTTTTGAAGATTGTATGAACTTTACAGACACTATGTTTGGTCGGCAAGAAATGAATGATTATGATATAAAGTTCAGAGGGATGACTGTTGTTGATTATATTGCTGATGAATTGAGAAATAGATGACTGTTGTTGATTATGTTGCTGATGGATTGAGAAATTGAGAATTCAGTATATAAATAGATGACTGTTGTTGATGAATTGGGTTAACCAGGTTCTTAGCAATGCATTTGAAGAAGCGCAGAAGAGGTACAATCTAAGTTCCCGCTTTGTTCTAAAACTTGTAACCTGCGAAGATCAAGAATAAACACCAGGACTTTTTCTTCCAGCTAGAATTATATTGAACTAGTGATCTCATATGCCTTTTCTCTTGTACTTCTTGTATTGTAGCGTTAGCATCTAGCAACCGTTGTTTAGCTTGTAAATCCCAGTTTTTATTGAGTTGTTTCAGGTGTAGACAGACATAAAAATCAATTATAATTTCAAATGAATTTTTATTATTTAGCAATTAATTTTTTATTTATAAATTTATAATTTGTGAATGATTATTTCTCTCACTAATTTGAAGATACATTCTCAATTTATAATTAGTGAAGGAAAATTTTCTTTCGTTAAATAAATTTGTTCTTCACAATATATTATTTGTGAGGGAATAAAGTTATTCACTAATTTAAAATAGTCCTTCTTAACCCACGAATTATTTGCATATCTCTCTAACCCACGAATTATAGTAGCATTTCAGTCCCAAAAGTAAGCCCCACTACCTCCATTAGCAGATCAGTAGCCAATAATCAAAATTTTGTTCATAAAGGTATACAACCCTAACATAGAATCTGATCATGCTTGATGTGTTAAATGTTATGATTTTGTGTTAAAATATGTTGTTTGTAGTGTATATTGATGATCTGGGTTACTAGATGTTAAATCTATAACATCTATAGGCTCGGATTTGATATTTTTCAAAATCTGTAATTTTTGTTTATGATGTCTGACAACGAATGTCAGACCTCCTAGATCTCATCCTGTTTATGTAATTTGCTGTTTCAATGTTTTAACATGTAGTATGTTGTGAGATCTTTGATCTGGAACTGGAATTAGGGTCAGAGGAGGTGTAGATTTTATGTTATTGTTGGTCAAACTCGGTTGATCGAGCATGACTGGGCAATTCTGGGTAACCCAGAAACTTCCCAGATCGTGTCTGACAAGATAGTGTTAATCCCATATTTGACAGGTTTTTGTTGCTATGTTCTTGTTGTTGCATCTGAGTTATAGTATGTTGTTTGGACTACATGTTTATGCCTTAAAATCTCCTAAGCATCAAACGAGTCGATTACAGTGGCCGGTCAAAGTAGGTCTGAAGACCACGATTTCGGTTTTCTTGGTAACCCAGAAAACCTATGGTCATGGTCTTTGACATAGTTTGACCAGCTTAGATCTTATTATGTTAATGTTGTTATATTGTTATTATGTAATAGATCTGTTCATTTGTATGCTAGCTACAACCTAGAACTCTTAAATCACTAAAACATTACACAGATTTCAAGTTACGGAAACTCAAATGTGGCTATTCGAACTGTTCTTCATTTCTGGGTAACCCAGAAAATGAAGAACAGCTCTGACAGTCTTTTCAATGACTTAGATCTTTCTGATTAATGATGTTTAGACTTGAGTATTGTTCAAAACATGTTCTATGTTAGTTCCTCTACACAGCCCGATGTCTAGAACACCCTTATCATGAACAGATTTCACGATATAAGGCCACCAAGGTCGTTGACCGACCATGACTTGATTTTTTGGGCAGCCCAGAAACATGATGAAAAACTCTGACAGCATGTTTTGAGCCTTCGATCTTGCTTGTTTGTTATGTTATAAACCATAAATTTTTATGAACTTGTAGTATTACATTACTACTACAATATTTGATCAATAGATAGCCCAAGAACATCATATATAATAAATTATTCATGGTCAAACTAACTAGCTCGAAACTGTCATTTGAATGTTCTTGAGGCTCAAGAACACCTTAGGCGAAGCTTTCTGTCGCTAAAGGCTATAGCGACAAACCCTTTAATTTTATTTCCAAAAAATTACTTAAAAATAGAAATTAATTTCTAAAAATTACAAAAATTATTTTAAAAAATATTTGAAGTTATAAAAATTAACTTTTAATAATTTGACACATTTTTAATAAATATTAGTATTTATTTGAATATTTAATTTATTTAATAAACACATTAAATAAATTAATTAAAAATGATGTTATTATATTAAAAATTATTTTAAATGATAATAAGGTATTTAAAAATATTTTAAGTTATAAAATATAACTTTTAATATTTCAAAGTAAATTTCATTAATTTTTTAATATTAATGATATTAGAATTATTTAATAATTATATTAAATAAATTAGTTTAAAAATAATTTTAATATTATAAAAATCATTTTAAATGAAAATAAAGTGTTTAATAATATTTTAATTTATAAAATATATCCTTTAATATTTAAAGGATAATTTCATTAATAATTTAATATTAATGATATTAAAATTATTTATTAATTATATTAAATAAATAGTTTTAAAATGATTTAATTGATTTAAAATCATTTAAAAAGGATATAAATGAATTAAAATATTTTAATTTATAATTAATGACTTTTAATATTGGGATAAATAATACATTAATATTTAAATATTGATGGTAAGTATTTAAAAATGATTTTAAATGTTTAAAAATCATTTAAGGGTAATATAAATGCTTTAAAAATATTTTTAGTTATTATAAATAACTTTAATATTTTAGCGATGGTTTCATTAATAGTTTAATATTAATTAAATATTAATGATAATAGAATTATTTAATATTTAAATCATTTAATATTGATTTCGGTGTTTGAAAAATTATGATAAATTATAATAATTATTTAAAAATTATTATAAGGCTATGAAAAATAATATGACTCATACTTAAAATATTTAAATGGATATTGAACTATATAATAGAGTTTTAGACTCGTTTATTACCCAATAAAGTCGTTGGTACACCGACATATTTCAGAAATTGATCTGAACTTAGATAACTTGACTGGATATGTGTTTGTTTGTGATTCAAGGACTGTTAAAATTATGTGACAATGTGATTAGGTTATGTGCTGATTGCAAATAACAGTACTGTGTGTTATGATATGCTATTCTAGTCGATAGAATGATCTTATTAATGATAGGTTTCGGTATAAAAGATAAAACTAAGTTGCATAATTGTAAGCAGCAGATCAGACACTTTATGCAATGGACATGCGTAAGCGAATATCAGAACTATTCTTTTTCATTGTTCAAATATCTTAACCTTTTTATATACTTATGCAATGATTCTGTATAAGTAAGTTATTAGATCATAATCTATTGTACAAGTTCATTAATTCTGTTATTATAGATCAAGATATATATTCTGTTCGTTAATTTCTAAGCATGGTTATACAAGTGTCCTCACTTGGATAATCATTATATTTTATCACATGTTGGTACATACTTATTGGTTTCTTGTATACAAGTATGTATACATTGACTTAAAAGTCGTTAAAGCTATTTGATTCAGCTAGACACATATTTAAAAATATTGTTGAACAAGATAGACTTTATTGTGTCCAACCGAATTATTTTGCTTCAGATTCTAGACTAGTATGAACATCCCGAATCTGGGAAACTTTTATGCGCCTAAGGCGGATATGTTTGACGAAAATATCATGCTTGTATGTAGTATTGATCAATACAGGGCATAACGGGTTGATCACCCCAATGCCTGTAAGTTATGACGATTTACAGATAAAGTTCTGTTTAACCTTTTCAAAAATAGAAAATAATGTTCATAGTCAGTCGACTGATCCTCATTTATAGTCAGTACGTAGTTTCAAAATTTTGATATAGAATTGATATGTTGTTTATTATTGGTTCAACTTACTTCACAACTGTTGATTCGTTATAGAAGTGTCATTCGAAGAAAATATTTAATCCTTTCAACTAACTTTTATTGATTGCTATTACTTGTTGGACACTTAAATGCTCATCCTTGCTTAATTTAAATGTTTTCAGCTAAGTGTGAACAACCAGAAGGCTCGGCTAAGAATAAAAGAAAAGGGAAGGTTGCCGAATAAGTTGGTGTTATATTATGTAATAGTTTGACTTTATTAAGATAAGGATGATATATTATCTATCATGTATTGTGAGACCCCAAATTTTATGAATAAAGATTTAAATTTCTCAAAATATTTTTTTTTTGAATATTATGGTGTGGATTTGATATAATGTTATAGTTGTGGGTAATATTTATAAATTTTGCAAAGTATGCAAGTTGTTATAAAATATTCGTTGTGTCGGGGAATATTCTTTTTGTCGGGGAATATTCGTACGATGGCACAATCATTTGTGGACCCCACAACGGAAGTATTGTCGTGTTAGAAAACCACAGAATTATCTTTTTATAAAAATAACGGCAAAATTTTTACCGTTAAAACTGTTGAACTACTTGGTAGTAAAGTACAGTAATACGCGTGATTGCATAGTAGCACACGGTATTAATTATTGATGCTTACGTAAGAAGTCACTCAGTTATTGTGAGACCCTAGATTTTATGAATAAATATTTAATTTTCTCGAAATATTTTTTTATATTATAGTGTGGATTTGATATAATGTTATAGTTGTGGGTAGTATTTCTAAATTTTGCAAAGTATGCAAGTTGTCATATTATATTCGTTTGGTCGGGGAATATTCTTTTTGTCGGGAATATCCGTACGATGACACAATCATTGGTAGACCCCACAACGAAAGTATTGTCGTAGTTAGAAAACGACAAAAATATTTTATGAAAATAACAACGGAGGTTTTACCGTTAATACTGTTGAACTACTCGGTAGTAAAAGTACAGTATTACGCGTGGTTGCATGGTAGCACACGGTATTGATTATTAATGCTTACGTGATAAGTCACTCAGTTATACTCCATTATTGCTTCACACGATTAATTGTTGCATCATATCTCTCGTATATTGATCGATCGATTATTGTCACGATGATCATATGCATAATATGATATATTATTAAATCAATAATTGAGACGACAAAGTTATTCATATTATTAAATTGCAATATTTACAATGTCTAGAAGTTCTGTCAAGGAGAGGTTAGATAATCTAATTGCGCGCCAATAGGGAGAAATCCTTATCGGAAAGCCCCCTCTTTCCTGGGAACAACCTAGTTATTAAATATTGTGAGTTATGATATTAATGATGGATAAGTTCGTGTTGATTAAAGATGAATTGATAGTTCCATTGTGTTGAAATTATTTGTGTTAAATATTTATTTCGATATTAATTGATGTCTGGAGGTTATATTGTTCAATCGGGTATTCGGGGCACTTTTTGTGCTAGAGTTACTATTCATGAGTTACTATTCATGAGTTACTATTCACGAGTTACTATTCATGAGTTACTATTCATAAGTTACTATTCATAAATTACTATTCACGAGTTACAATTCATGAGCTACTATTCACGAGTTATTATTCATGAGTTACTATTCACCTGATTACTATTCACTCTAGTATTGTGCATTCGGGTATTTGGGTACAATATTATTCCATGAGGAGATGTGCTATTTTTTTAGATCGTTGGTTGAAGTTATAATAGTGAATCAATATGGACCGTTGGTGAAAAAGTTATAATAGTGAATCAATATGGATCACTGGTTTAAAAGTTAGAATAGTAAATCAGTATAGACCGTTGCTTTATGTTTTAATAGTAAATCGATCTGCATCGTTCGTTTAAAAGTAAATCGATCTGGACCTTTCATGAATTAATTAGTTACTATTCAATCCATTCTTCTATAAATAGAAGCTCATTCCTTCATTATCTCTTACGAATTCACTGAAACTCTAGAGAGAGAAATTATAGAGAGAAATTATAGATAGAAGCTATAGAGAGAAAATATATAGAGAGAAAGAAGAAGAGTATTCTGCTACTTCACTACTTCTATATCCAGTTTCTTTTACGGTAAGGGGTGTTATTCTTTCTTATTCATGAAGAGAACTTCTGTTATTCCATTCTTTATTATACATTGGAATAACCTATAAAAGTGGCATACCCTATACATAACTTCAGATACGGCAGATATACCTATACTTGGGAAATCTTACATTATTCCATTCTTTATTATTTTGTTGGAATAACCTGTATACTCGGAATCCCCTATACTTGGTGAAATCCTTCTGTTATTCCATTATTTATTGTTTCATTGAATAACTTTGATGTAAGTGATTTCACCAGTATACTTGGTGGAATGACCTGAATATGTGGTTTACCCAATACTTGGTGATCTTCTTTTGTTATTCCATTCTTTATTATTATGTTGGAATAACCTGTTTATGGGAAGTACCGCATACTTGGTGAAATTCTTTTATTATTCCGTTCTTTATTATTACATTTGAATATCACGTGAATTGTGAATTTCACGACTGGTTCAATTATTTATTATTCGCATTTATTATTACATTGAGAATAACACATCGGTCGGCGATCTATCGCATGCGTGGTGATTTCTTACATTATTCCATTCTTTATTATTACATTGGGATAACACATACATGTGAGTACCATACGCATGGTGAATAATCCTTTGTATTCATTCTTTATTAAATTTTGAAATAATCATTGACACGTGGATTACCGCATGGCGGACGAAAATCCATTTGCAGTTTCATATATTCTCTTATACTCAGTTGATTAAAGCTTTAACTTCTATACTCCATGAAATTAGTAGAATATCCTTGATATTTGTGCTTCATCCAGTATCTTTTCATGAAAATATTCTTCTGAGCATTCTTGGTTCCTGGTTAAATTAATTCGTGAACTTGATTTATTGAATTATTATGTCATTGTCATGATAAGTTATATTGGTTATTATGTGAAAGCATGAAAGTTTCTTAGAAATCACAAAGGGTTGAAAATCAGATTTTGGTGAAAATGGAACACGAAATTCAATTGACCATATCTCCTGTTTCGAATTTTAAAGTGTGGTCAAGTCCTAGAGTTAGATTTATGAGTTTTGTAACTTATCCAAGTGGAATCACTGCAAAAGGTGTTGTAGATTTTCGTGTGGATTGATTTTAGCAAAAGAGTCAAAAGTCGCCAATCTGAAAAAAATCGCCATACATTTTTAAAAAATTTTGTTTTGCCACTTAATTTTTGAGAAACATTCTGGCCTTTTGGGACATGAAAGTATATGGTATAAGATACCTCCTGTCCAAAAATGAGCTCATTCCAACTTAAAATGAGCAAGATATGACCATTTAAATATTTTGGTTTTTCTGACGAAAAACGCTATAACCGGAGTTCTATAACTCCGATGACTATGAAATTTAAACTGGAGACTCACGTTAACAAGTGTAAGGTACTGGCAAGATTTGGAAATTTCTGGAGTTAACCTTGAGGTAGCTAATTTCTTAAGGAATTAATTAGAAATTGATTTTTGAAAAATAGTAAATGAATTTTAAAAATTCCGAGAAAAATATATGTTCATTATGGTACTATATTATGCTTAATCCCAGAAAAGAATAATTTTTGGGATTGATTTGGTATTTTTAATGAAAATGGTTTAGTTACGAACATATAAGTTAAATATGTTATGTGAAGTAACAAAGTTGGAAAATAGGATTTTGTGGCTTAGAAATACTATATAAGGTATATGAAGATTTTTGATAAGGGATTTGATCATTGGTAATGAAATCTTATGAGTATAGCATTTTTGAATAACTAAATGTACTATTTGGTAAAGTGTAAACAATTGAAATAAATTGTTTATAAATTTAAGAAGTGATTAAAATATTGTTATGATATTAATAATATTAGATTATGAGTGGTTGATAATATTTGGATAAATTTAAAGTCTTTAATATTTATCTTTGTTTTCAGTTGATTAATGTTTATATCATTGTCATCATCCTCATGCTTATATGGTAATAAAAGTTATCTTAGCTTACGTGCAAAGATGGACGGAGGATTATTGAATTGTATATCTTTGGCTTACGTGCAAAGATGGACTGTTGGTTGTTGGTTTTATAGTTGTATATCTTTGGCTTACGTGCAGAGATGGACTTGGTACGATTATGACTAGGGATTTTTTCGGTATAGTCATGACCATTGATGATTTAATGAATATCCTTGGCCCGTAGTACATGGATGATTAGAAGACGTGGCTTATTTATTGTCGAGTCTCAAACGATAAAGTTGATGAAAATCTTTTTAAACCATAGAAGATAGTAGATTTTATTACCTACTTGACTCTTCTAATGGATTGCTTATTCCGCTGTAGTTAAACTTGATGTCTATTGTATTTTATCAGTTTAACATTGTTAGAGACTAATGATAATTTATTCTCCATTATCTTAGTCATAATATTTCTTACTGGGCTAGTTGAGCTCACCCTTTCTTTTACTGTTCTCTTCAGGAAATGAGAATATAGCTGGGACGAGTAGGGAAACGGAGTGACAGTCCAGATGATAGTATTAGTAGTCCTCTCTATTCTATTAAATAGCATGACAATAAATGTAATGAGGACTTCATTGAGAGTGGATATTGTCTAGAAGGCGATATTATTGTTTAAACTCTCTGTTTATGTTTTGTGTCGTATTACACGACGGTTGTATAGATAAGTTGTATTTGAATTTATGTACCATGTATCTGGCGACTCAAGATGGGTGATGAATACCTATTTGGGGGCGTCACGGTTGGTATCAAAGCTTAGGATATGATCCATGGTGAGATGTGAGGCATGAACTAGGAGGGAGAGCGGAGAATTCTTTCGCTAGTATGACCTACCTAAGTTTATTTGGTATTTAATTGGTCGGTCAGAGTATAAGGATAATATGTGAGATGTCAATTAACTCTTATTTTGTGGAAGTGTTTGAAAATGGCAGCTGAAAATGTTCACAATGGAGTGAATGAGGCCGTTGAGACACCTTTAATCACTAACCAGGTTAATGTGATGTCACACGAAGAAGAAATTAGAGATATCTACGTGGTAAGTGAAGAACTGATAGTTATACCCGAACTAGTTGTAGAGGTAGTAGCTGAGAGTGAGGAAGAAGAGGAAAAAGAAGAACCTGAGGAGAATTGGTTAGAAGAAGCTTATGATCAAAATTTAAAATTTCAAAATCGTATTCATGAGTTAGAAGAGCAGGCTGTAGAACGGCAGGTGGTCGTGGAGCAAAGAGATATAATAATTCAAAATTGTGTTAATCGATGTGCGATGCTTGAACAGAAGCACTCTTTGGCAGAGTATAAGATATTAGAGTTGGAATATGAGAATGCTATGATCAAGGTTCTGATGAAAGAAGAAACAACTAAACGAAGGAGAATAGATGATGCATGGGTAAAAGCTGCACGACGCGTAGATATTGTAGAAAAATACGTCCAATCCAATAAAGCCAAAATAGATGAAATGGGTTTTTCTTTTTGGACAACAATTGGGAGAATCCAACATCGAATTCGGCATTACCCTGTGCATAGCGGTCAACCTAAATTCGATATGGATCGGAGAATAGTGATTCAAATCAGGAATGGGACGAAGCACTTAAGGGTGGAATGTACCCTATAGCAAAGTCAAATCCGGTAGTTTAAGTGAGAGCGTTTGTCAAGAAACCCGAACGAAGCTATTACGGGTAAGTTAATTATAAACTCTCACGAAGTCTATATCTTATTCGATACTAGTTCTACCCACTCTTGTATTTCACCTAGTTGTGTTCAACGTTTAAATTTGACTCCTGAGAAGTTAGACTTTGACTTTTTGGTTGAAACTTCGTTAGGAGAAACTTTCGTTACCTCCACTGTTTATAAATCTTGTTTCCAATCGACACTTTCACATTACCTGTCGATCTTATCTCTTTGAAAATACTTGCCTTTGATGTGATTTTAGGAATCGATTGATTAACTACTCATCATATTTATATTTGTTGAAAGTCATCTGTGACCTGTAGTGCATAGATGGACTTGGTATGATTATGACCAGGGATTATTCGGTATAATCATGACCGTAATGTTACAAATGATGTGGGAAAAGTCATCTTTGGCCCGTAGTGCATAGATGGACTTGGTATGATTATGACCAGGGATTATTCGGTATAATTATGACCGTAATTGAAAACACGAATATCCTTGGCCCGTAGTGCAGGGTTAATTCATGGTCGTGATATTATTAAGCAGAGTCTCAGCATTATTAGTTTTACAGTTGTATATCTTTGGCCTGTAGTGCAAAGATGAACTGTTGATTAGTGGTTATACAGTTGGCCTGTAATGTAAAGATGAATTGTTAATGAATATATTTGGCCGTATTGCAAAGATGAATTTAATGTTTTCGACGATAAAGGTATTCAAGGTATCCTCACCTCTTTGTTATACCAGGTACGTACGTAAATTTCGAGGGCGAAATTTCATAAGGAGGGGAGATTGTGAGACCCCAGATTTTATGAATAAATATTTAATTTTCTCGAAATATTTTTTTATATTATAATGTGGATTTGATATAATGTTATAGTTGTGGGTAGTATTTATAAATTTTGCAAAGTATGCAAGTTTTCATATTATATTCGTTTGGTCGGGGAATATTCTTTTTGTAGGGAATATCCGTACGACGACACAATCATTGGTAGACCCCACAACGGAAGTATTGTCTTAGTTAGAAAACGACAAAAATATTTTATAAAAATAACGGCGGAGGTTTTACCGTTAATATTGTTGAACTACCCGGTAGTAAAAGTACAGTAATACGCGTGGTTGCATGATAGCACACGGTATTGATTATTAATGCTTATGTGATATGTCACTCAGTTATATTCCATTATTGCTACAGTAATTGCTGCATCATATCTCTCATATTATTGATCGATTATTGTCACAGTATTATGCGCATAATATGATATATTATTAAATCAATAATTGAGACGACAAAGTTATTCATATTATTAAATTGCAATATTTACAATGTTTAGAAGTTCTGTCAAGGAGAGGTTAGATAATCTAATTGCGAGCCAATAGGGAGAAATCCTTATCGGAAAGCCCCTTCTTTCCTGGGAACAACCTAGTTGTTAAATATTGTGACTTATGATATTAATGATGGATAAGTTCGTGTTGATTAAAGATGAATTGATAGTTCCATTGTGTTGAAATTATTTGTGTTAAACATTTATTTCGATAGTAATTGATGTCTGGAGGTTATATTGTTCGATCGGGTATTCGGGGCACTTTTTGTGGCAGAGTTATTATTCATGAGTTACTATTCATGAGTTACTATTCACGAGTTACTATTCATAAGTTACTATTCAAGAGTTACTATTCATGAGTTACTATTCACGAGTTACTATTCACAAGTTACTATTCATGAGTTTTTATTCACCTGATTACTATTCACTCTAGTATTGTGCATTCGGGTATTTGGGTACAATATTATTGCATGAGGAGATGTGCTATTTTTTCAGACCGTTGGTTGAAGTTATAATAGTGAATCAATATGGATCGCTGGTGGAAAGTTATAATAGTTAATCAATATGGACCGCTGGTGAAAAAGTTATAATAGTGAATCAATATGGATCGCTGGTTTAAAAGTTAGAATAGTAAATCAGTATAGACCTTTGCTTTAAGTTTTAATAGTAAATCGATCTGGATCATTCGTTTAAAAGTAAATCGATTTGGACCGTTCATGAATTAGTTACTATTCAATCCATTCTTCTATAAATAGAAGCTCATTCCTTTATTATTTCTTACGAATTCTTTGAAACTCTCAGAGAGAGAAATTATAGAGAGAAATTATAGATAGAAGCTATAGATAGAAAATATAGAGAGAAAGAAGAAGAGTATTCGCTACTTCACTACTTTATATCCGATTTCTTTTACGGTAAGTGGTGTTATTCTTTCTTATTCATGAAGAGAACTTACATTATTCCATTCTTTATTATTACATTGGAATAACTTTTGTAAAAGTGGCATACCCTATACATAACACATGATCATGTGACAAACCCTATACTTGGTGAAATCATACATTATTCCATTTTTAATTATTACATTGGAATAACTTTGTATACTGTGAATCCGCTATACTTGGTGAAATCCATACATTATTCCATTATTTATTGTTACATTGGAATAACTTTGTATATGCGGTTTTAGTATACTTGGTGGAATGACTTGTATATGCGGTTTACCCAATACTTGGTGATCTTCTTCTGTTATTCCATTCTTTATTATTATGTTGGAATAACCTATTTATGGGAAGTACCGCATACTTGGTGAAATTCTTTTATTATTCCGTTCTTTATTATTCTGTCGGAATATCCTGTAGGTGTGAATTTCACCTAACCTGGTTCCATTATTTATTATTCTGCATTTATTATTCTGTTGAGAATAACCTGTCGGTGTGATCTATCGCATGCATGGTGATTTCTTCTGTTATTCCATTCTTTATTATTCTGTTGGGATAACCTGTCTATGTGGAATACCACATGCATGGTGAATAATCCTTTGTATTCATTCTTTATTAAATTTTTGAAATGATCTGTATACGTGGATTACCGCATGGCGGACGAAAATCCATTTGCAGTTTCATATATTCTCTTATACTCAGTTGATTAAAGCTTTAACTTCTATACTCCATGAAATTAGTAGAATATCCTTGATATTTGTGCTTCATCCAGTATCTTTTCATGGAAATATTCTTCTGAGCATTCTTGAATTTTACTCTACAAAGAAGTATCATGTTGACAATTTGGACGTTATTGGTTCCTGGTTAAATTAATTTGTGAACTTGTTTTATTGAATTATTATGTCATTGTCATGATAAGTTATATTGGTTATTATGTGAAAACATGAAAGTTTCTTAGAAATCACAAAGGGTTGAAAATCAGATTTTGGTGAAAACGGAACATGAAATTCAATTGACCATATCTCCTGTTATATTTCGAATTTTGAAGTGTGGTCAAGTCCTAGAGTTAGATCTATGAGTTTTGTAACTTATCCAAGTGGAATCACTGGAAAAGGTGTTGTAGATTTTCGTGTGGACTGATTTTAGCAAAAGAGTCAAAAGCTGCCAATCTGAAAAAAAGCTACTACCCACGTTTTTAAAAGGGCTGTTTCGACCACTTAATTTGTGAGAAAAATTCTGGCCTTTTGGGACATGAAAGTATATGGTATAAGATACCTCCTGTCCAAAAATTTGCTCATTCCAACTTAAAATGAGCAAGATATGACCATTTCAATATTTAGGTTTTTCTGACGAAAAACGCTATAACCGGAGTTCTATAACTTCGATGACTATGAAATTTAAACTGGAGACTCACGTTAACATGTGTAAGGTACTGCCAAGATTTGGAAATTTCTGGAGTTAACCTTGAGGTAGCTAATTTCTTAAGGAATTAATTAGAAATTGATTTTTGAAAAATAGTAAATGAATTTTAAAAATTCCGAGAAAAATATATGTTCATTATGGGACTATATTATGCTTAATCACAGAAAAGAATAATTTTTGGGACTGATTTGATATTTTTCATGAAAATAGTTTAGTTACGAACATATAAGTTAAATATGTTATGTGAAGTAACAAAGTTGGAAAATAGGATTTTGTGGCTTAGAAATACTATATAAGGTATATGAAGATTTTTGATAAGGGATTTGATCATTGGTAATGAAATCTTATGAGTATAGCATTTTTGAATAACTAAATGCACTATTTGATAAAGTGTAAACAATTGGAATAAATTGTTTATAAATTTAAGAAGTGATTAAAATATTGTTATGATATTAATAATATTAGATTATGAGTGGTTGATAATATTTGGATAAATTTAAAGTCTTTAATATTTATCCTTGTTTTCAGTTGATTAATGTTTATATCATTGTCATCATCCTCATGCTTATATGGTAATAAAAGTTATCTTGGCTTACGTGCAAAGATGGACGGAGGATTATTGAATTGTATATCTTTGGCTTATGTGCAAAGATGGACTGTTGGTTGTTGGTTTTATAGTTGTATATATTTGGCTTACGTGCAGAGATGGACTTGGTACGATTATGACTAAGGATTTTTAGGTATAGTCATGACCATTGATGATTTAATGAATATCTTTGGCCCGTAGTACATGGCTGATTAGAAGGCGTGGTTTATTTATTAAGCCGAGTCTCAGCGATAAAGTTGATGAAAATCTTTTTAAACCATAGAAGATAGTAGATTTTATTACCTACTTGACTCTTCTAATGGATTGCTTATTCCGCTGCAGTTAAACTTGATGTCTATTGTATTTTATATGTTTAACATTGTTAGAGACTAATGATAATTTATTCTGCATTATCTTAGTCATAATATTTCTTCTTGGGCTAGTTGAGCTCACCCTTTCTTTCCTTTGTTCTCTTGAGAAATGAGAATATAATTTGGGACGAGTAGGGAAAGCGGAGTGACGATCCGGAGGATAGCGTTAGTAGTCCTCCCTATTCTGTTAAATAGCGTGACAATAAATGTAATGATGACTTCATTGAGAGTGGATATTGTCTAGAAGGCGATATTATTGTTTAAATTCTCTGTTTATGTTTTGTCGTATTCTACACGACAGTTGTATAATTAAGTTGTATTTGAATTTATGTACCATGTATCTGGCGACTCAAGATGGGTTATGAATACCTATTTTGGGGGCGTCACAGTTGGTATCAAAGCTTAGGGATATGATCCATGGCTGAGATGTGAGGCATGAACTAGGAGGGGAGAGACGGGAGAATTCCTTTGCTAGTATGACCTACCTAAGTTTATTTGGTATTTAATTGGTCGGTCAGAGTATAAGGATAATATGTGAGATGTCAATTAACTCTTATTTTGTGGAAGTGTTTGAAAATGGCAGCTGAAAATGTTCACAATGGAGTGAATGAGGCCATTGAGACACCTTTAATCACTAACCAGGTTAATGTGATGTCACACGAAGAAGAAATTAGAGATATCTACGTGGAAAGTGAAGAACTGATAGTTATACCCGAACTAGTTGTAGAGGTAGTAGCTGAGAGTGAGGAAGAAGAGGAAGAAGAAGAACCTGAGGAGAATTGGTTAGAAGAAGCTTATGATCAAAATTTAAAATTTCAAAATCGTATTCATGAGTTAGAAGAGCAGGCTGTAGAACGGCAGGTGGTCGTGGAGCAAAGAGATGTAATAATTCAAAATTGTGTTAATCGATGTGCGATGCTTGAACAGAAGCACTCTTTGGCAGAGTATAAGATATTAGAGTTGGAATATGAGAATGCTATGATCAAGGTTCTGATGAAAGAAGAAACAACTAAACGAAGGAGAATAGATGATGCATGGGTAAAAGCTGCACGACGCATAGATATTGTAGAAAAAGACGTCTGATCCAATAAAGCCAAAATAGATGAAATGGGTTTTTCTTTTTGGACAACAATTGGGAGAATCCAACATCGAATTCGGCATTACCCTGTGCATAGCGGTCAACCTAAATTCGATATGGATCGGAGAATAGTGATTCAAATCAGGAATGGGACGAAGCACTTAAGGGTGGAATGTACCCTATAGCAAAGTCAAATCCGGTATTTTAAGTGAGAGCGTTTGTCAAGAAACCCGAACGAAGCTATTACGGGTAAGTTAATTATAAACTCTCGCGAAGTCTATATCTTATTCGATACTAGTTCTACCCACTCTTGTATTTCACCTAGTTGTGTTCAACGTTTAAATTTGACTCCTGAGAAGTTAGACTTTGACTTTTTGGTTGAAACTTCGTTAGGAGAAACTTTCGTTACCTCCACTATTTATAAATCTTGTTTCCAATCGACACTTTCACGTTACCTGTCGATCTTATCTCTTTGAAAATACTTTCCTTTGATGTGATTTTAGGAATCGATTGATTAACTACTCATCATATTTATATTTGTTGAAAGTCATCTGTGGCCTGTAGTGCATAGATGGACTTGGTATGATTATGACCAGGGATTATTCGGTATAATCATGACCGTAATGTTACAAATGATGTGGGAAAAGTCATCTTTGGCCGTGAGTGCATAGATGGACTTGGTATGATTATGACCGAGGATTATTCGGTATAATCATGACCTTATTTGAAAACACGAATATCCTTGGCCCGTAGTGCAGGGATAATTCATGGTCGTGATATTATTAAATTTGAGTCTCAAAGATTATTAGTTTTTGAGTTGTATATCTTTGGCCTATAGTGCAAAAGATGAACTGTTGATTATTAGTTATCTGATTGGCTCAGAATGCAAAGATGAATTGTTAATGAATATCTTTGTCCGTATTGCAAAGATGAATTTAATGTTTTCGACGATAAAGGTATTCAAGGTATCCTCACCTCTTTGTTATACCAGGTACGTACGTAAATTTCGAGGGCGAAATTTCATAAGGAGGGGAGATTGTGAGACCCCAGATTTTATGAATAAATATTTAATTTTCTCAAAATATTTTTTTATATTATAGTGTGAATTTGATATAATGTTATAGTTATGGGTAGTATTTATAAATTTTGCAAAGTATGCAAGTTGTCATATTATATTCGTTTGGTCGGGGAATATTCTTTTTGTCGGAAATATCCGTACGACGACACAATCATTGGTAGACCCCACAACGGAAGTATTGTCGTAGTTAGAAAATGACAAAAATATTTTATGAAAATAACGGCGGAGGTTTTACCGTTAATACTGTTGAACTACCCGGTAGTAAAAGTACAGTAATACGCGTGGTTGCATGGTAGCAAACGGTATTGATTATTAATGCTTACGTGATAAGTCACTCAGTTATATTCCATTATTGCTACAGTAATTGCTGCATCATATCTCTCATATTATTGATCGATTATTGTCACAGTATTATGCGCATAATATGATATATTATTAAATCAATAATTGAGACGACAAAGTTATTCATATTATTAAATTGCAATATTTACAATGTCTAGAAGTTCTGTCAAGGAGAGGTTAGATAATCTAATTGCGAGCCAATAGGAAGAAATCCTTATCGGAAAGCCCCTTCTTTCCTGGGAACAACCTAGTTGTTAAATATTGTGACTTATGATATTAATGATGGATAAGTTCGTGTTGATTAAAGATGAATTGATAGTTCCATTGTGTTGAAATTATTTGTGTTAAACATTTATTTCGATAGTAATTGATGTCTGGAGGTTATATTGTTCAATCGGGTATTCGGGGCACTTTTTGTGTCGGAGTTACTATTCATGAGTTACTATTCAGGAGTTACTATTCACGAGTTACTATTCATGAGTTACTATTCATGAGTTATTATTCACGAGTTACTATTCACAAGTTACTATTCAAGAGTTACTATTCACGAGTTACTATTCACAAGTTACTATTCACCTGATTACTATTCACTCTAGTATTGTGCATTCGGGTATTTGGGTACAATATTATTCCATGAGGAGATGTGCTATTTTTTCAGACCGTTGGTTGAAGTTATAATAGTGAATCAATATGGATCGCTGGTGGAAAGTTATAATAGTTAATCAATATGGACCGCTGGTGAAAAAGTTATAATAGTGAATCAATATGGATCGCTGGTTTAAAAGTTAGAATAGTAAATCAGTATAGACCTTTGCTTTAAGTTTTAATAGTAAATCGATCTGGATCATTCGTTTAAAAGTAAATCGATTTGGACCGTTCATGAATTAGTTACTATTCAATCCATTCTTCTATAAATAGAAGCTCATTCCTTCATTATTTCTTACGAATTCACTGAAACTCTAGAGAGAGAAATTATAGAGAGAAATTATAGATAGAAGCTATAGATAGAAAATATATAGAGAGAAAGAAGAAGAGTATTCTGCTACTTCACTACTTCTATATCCAGTTTCTTTTACGGTAAGTGGTGTTATTCTTTCTTATTCATGAAGAGAACTTCTGTTATTCCATTCTTTATTATTCTGTTGGAATAACCTGTAAAAGTGGCATACCTATATACATAACTTTGTATGCAAAGACAAAACCCTATACTTGGTGAAATCCTTACATTATTCATTTTTTTATTTTAATTATTACATTGAATAACTCTGATACTGTGGAATCCGCTATACTTGGTGAAATCTTACGTTATTCCATTATTTATTGTTTCATTGGAATAACTCAGATGTATGGTTTGGTTCAGTATACTTGGTGGAATGACCTGTATATGCGGTTTACCCAATACTTGGTGATCTTCTTCTGTTATTCCATTCTTTATTATTATGTTGGAATAACCTATTTATGGGAAGTACCGCATACTTGGTGAAATTCTTTTATTATTCCGTTCTTTATTATTCTGTCGGAATATCCTGTAGGTGTGAATTTCACCTAACCTGGTTCCATTATTTATTATTCCGCATTTATTATTCTGTTGAGAATAACCTGTCGGTGTGATCTATCGCATGCATGGTGATTTCTTCTGTTATTCCATTCTTTATTATTCTATTGGGATAACCTGTATATGTGGAATACCACATGCATGGTGAATAATCCTTTGTATTCATTCTTTATTAAATTTTTGAAATGATCTGTATACGTGGATTACCGCATGGCGGACGAAAATCCATTTGCAGTTTCATATATTCTCTTATACTCAGTTGATTAAAGCTTTAACTTCTATACTCCATGAAATTAGTAGAATATCCTTGATATTTGTGCTTCATCCAGTATCTTTTCATGGAAATATTCTTCTGAGCATTCTTGAATTTTACTCTACAAAGAAGTATCATGTTGACAATTTGGACGTTATTGGTTCCTGGTTAAATTAATTTGTGAACTTGTTTTATTGAATTATTATGTCATTGTCATGATAAGTTATATTGGTTATTATGTGAAAACATGAAAGTTTCTTAGAAATCACAAAGGGTTGAAAATTAGATTTTGGTGAAAACGGAACACGAAATTCAATTGACCATATCTCCTGTTATATTTTGAATTTTGAAGTGTGGTCAAGTCCTAGAGTTAGATCTATGAGTTTTGTAACTTATCCAAGTGGAATCACTGGAAAAGGTGTTGTAGATTTTCGTGTGGACTGATTTTAGCAAAAGAGTCAAAAGCTGCCAATACCGAAAAAGCTACTACCCACGTTTTTAAAAGGGCTGTTTCGACCACTTAATTTGTGAGAAAAATTCTGGCCTTTTGGGACATGAAAGTATATGGTATAAGATACCTCCTGTCCAAAAATGAGCTCATTCCAACTTAAAATGAGCAAGATATGACCATTTCAATATTTAGGTTTTTTCGATTTAAAAAACGCTATAATTAGAAGTTCTATAACTTCGATGACCATGAAATTTAAACTGGAGACTCACGTTAACATGTGTAAGGTACTGCGAAGATTTCGAAATTTCTGGAGTTAACCTTGAGGTAGCTAATTTCTTAAGGAATTAATTAGAAATTGATTTTTGAAAAATAGTAAATGAATTTTAAAAATTCCGAGAAAAATATATGTTCATTATGGGACTATATTATGCTTAATCACAGAAAAGAATAATTTTTGGGACTGATTTGGTATTTTTCATGAAAATAGTTTAGTTACGAACATATAAGTTAAATATGTTATGTGAAGTAACAAAGTTGGAAAATAGGATTTTGTGGCTTAGAAATACTATATAAGGTATATGAAGATTTTTGATAAGGGATTTGATCATTGGTAATGAAATCTTATGAGTATAGCATTTTTGAATAACTAAATGCACTATTTGATAAAGTGTAAACAATTGAAAAAAATTGTTTATAAATTTAAGAAGTGATTAAAATATTGTTATGATATTAATAATATTAGATTATGAGTGGTTGATAATATTAGGATAAATTTAAAGTCTTTAATATTTATCTTTGTTTTCAGTTGATTAATGTTTATATCATTGTCATCATCCTCATGCTTATATGGTAATAAAAGTTATCTTGGCTTACGTGCAAAGATGGACGGAGGATTATTAAATTGTATATCTTTGGCTTATGTGCAAAGATGGACTGTTGGTTGTTGGTTTTATAGTTGAATATATTTGGCTTACGTGCAGAAATGGACTTGGTACGATTATGACTAGGGATTTTTTCGGTATAGTCATGACCATTGATGATTTAATGAATATCCTTGGCCCGTAGTACATGGCTGATTAGAAGACGTGGTTTATTTATTAAGCTGAGTCTCAGGGATAAAGTTGATGAAAATCTTTTTAAACCATAGAAGATAGTAGATTTTATTACCTATTTGACTCTTCTAATGGATTGCTTATTCCGCTGCAGTTAAACTTGATGTCTATTGTATTTTATCAGTTTAACATTGTTAGAGACTAATGATAATTTATTCTGCATTATCTTAGTCATAATATTTCTTACTGGGCTAGTTGAGCTCACCCTTTCTTTCACTGTTCTCTTCAGGAAATGAGAATATAGCTGGGACGAGTCGGGAAACGGAGTGACAGTCCAGAGGATAGCGTTAGTAGTCCTCCCTATTCTGTTAAATAGCGTGACAATAAATGTAATGAGGACTTCATTGAGAGTGGATATTGTCTAGAAGGCGATATTATTTTTTAAACTCTCTGTTTATGTTTTGTCGTATTCTACACGACAGTTGTATAATTAAGTTGTATTTGAATTTATGTAACATGTATCTGGCGACTCAAGATGGGTGATAAATACCTATTTTGGGGCCGTCACAATTGGTATCAAAGCTTAGGGATATGATCCGTGGCTGAGATGTGAGGCAAAAACTAGGAGGGGAGAGACGGGGAAATTCCTTCGCTAGTATGACCTACCTAAGTTTATTTGGTATTTAATTGGTCGGTCAGAGTATAAGGATAATATGTGAGATGTCAATTAACTCTTATTTTGTGGAAGTGTTTGAAAATGGCAGCTGAAAATGTTCACAATGGAGTGAATGAGGCCGTTGAGACACCTTTAATCACTAACCAGGTTAATGTGATGTCACACGAAGAACAAATTAGAGATATCTACGTGGTAAATGAAGAACTGATAGTTATACCCGAACTAGTTGTAGAGGTAGTAGCTGAGAATGAGGAAGAAGAGGAAGAAGAAGAACCTGAGGAGAATTGGTTAGATGAAGCTTATGATCAAAATTTAGAATTACAAAATCGTATTCATGAGTTAGAAGAGCAGGCTGTAGAACGACAGGTGGTCGTGGAGCAAAGAGATGAAATAATTCAAAATTGTGTTAATCGATGTGCGATGCTTGAATAGAAGCACTCTTTAGCAGAGTATAAGATATTAGAGTTGGAATATGAGAATGCTATGATCAAGGTTCTGATGAAAGAAGAAACAACTGAACGAAGGAGAATAGATGATGCATGGGTAAAAGCTGCACGACGCGTAGATATTGTAGAAAAAGACGTCCGATCCAATAAAGCCAAAATAAATGAAATGGATTTTTCTTTTTGGACAACAATTGGGAGAATCCAACATCGAATTCAGCATTACCCTGTGCATAGCGGTCAACCTAAATTCGATATGGATCGGAGAATAGTGATTCAAATCAGGAATGGGATGAAGCACTTTAGGGTGGAATGTACCCTATAGCAAAGTTAAATCCGGTAGTTTAAGTGAGAGCGTTTGTCAAGAAACCCGAACGAAGCTATTACGGGTAAGTTAATTATAAACTCTCGCAAAGTCTATATCTTATTCGATACTAGTTCTACCCACTCTTGTATTTCACCTAGTTGTGTTCAACGTTTAAATTTGACTCCTGAGAAGTTAGACTTTGACTTTTTGGTTGAAACTTCGTTAGGAGAAACTTTCGTTACATCCACTGTTTATAAATCTTGTTTCCAATCGACACTTTCACGTTACCTGTCGATCTTATCTCTTTGAAAATACTTGCCTTTGATGTGATTTTAGGAATCGATTGATTAACTACTCATCATATTTATATTTGTTGAAAGTCATCTGTGGCCTGTAGTGCATAGATGGACTTGGTATGATTATGACCAGGGATTATTCGGTATAATCATGACCGTAATGTTACAAATGATGTGGGAAAAGTCATCTTTGGCCCGTAGTGCATAGATGGACTTGGTATGATTATGACCAGGGATTATTCGGTATAATCATGACCGTAATTGAAAACACGAATATCCTTGGCCCGTAGTGCGGGGATAATTCATGGTCGTGATATTATTAAGCTGAGTCTCAGCATTATTAGTTTTACAGTTGTATATTTTTTACCTGTAGTGCAAAGATGAACTATTGATTATTGGTTATATAGTTGGCCTGTAATGCAAAGATGAATTGTTAATGAATATCTTTGGCCGTATTGCAAAGATGAATTTAATGTTTTTGACGATAAAGGTATTCAAGGTATCCTCACCCCTTTGTTATACTAGGTACGTACGTAAATTTCGAGGGTGAAATTTCATAAGGAGGGGAGATTGTGAGACCCCAGATTTTATGAATAAATATTTAATTTTCTCGAAATATTTTTTTATATTATAATGTGGATTTGATATAATGTTATAGTTGTGGGTAGTATTTATAAATTTTGCAAAGTATGCAAGTTTTCATATTATATTCGTTTGGTCGGGAAATATTCTTTTTGTAGGGAATATTCGTACGACGACACAATCATTGGTAGACCCCACAACGGAAGTATTGTCTTAGTTAGAAAACGACAAAAATATTTTATAAAAATAACGGCGGAGGTTTTACCGTTAATATTGTTGAACTACCCGGTAGTAAAAGTACAGTAATACGCGTGGTTGCATGATAGCACACGGTATTGATTATTAATGCTTATGTGATATGTCACTCAGTTATATTCCATTATTGCTACAAGATAATTCACGCATCATATATCTCTCATATTATTGATCGATTATTGTCACAAGATATGCGCGATAATATGATATATTATTAAATCAATAATTGAGACGACAAAGTTATTCATATTATTAAATTGCAATATTTACAATGTCTAGAAGTTCTGTCAAGGAGAGGTTAGATAATCTAATTGCGAGCCAATAGGAAGAAATCCTTATCGGAAAGCCCCTTCTTTCCTGGGAACAACCTAGTTGTTAAATATTGTGACTTATGATATTAATGATGGATAAGTTCGTGTTGATTAAAGATGAATTGATAGTTCCATTGTGTTGAAATTATTTGTGTTAAACATTTATTTCGATAGTAATTGATGTCTGGAGGTTATATTGTTCGATCGGGTATTCGGGGCACTTTTTGTGGCAGAGTTACTATTCATGAGTTACTATTCATGAGTTACTATTCACGAGTTACTATTCATAAGTTACTATTCAAGAGTTACTATTCACGAGTTACTATTCACGAGTTACTATTCACAAGTTACTATTCATGAGTTTTTATTCACTTGATTACTATTCACTTTAGTATTGTGCATTCGGGTATTTGGGTACAATATTATTCCATGAGGAGATGTGTTATTTTTTCAGACCGTTGGTTGAAGTTATAATAGTGAATCAATATGGACCGCTGGTGAAAAGTTATAATAGTGAATCAATATGGACCGCTGGTGAAAAAGTTATAATAGTGAATTAATATGGATCGCTGGTTTAAAAGTTAGAATAGTAAATCAGTATAGACCGTTGCTTTAAGTTTTAATAGTAAATCGATCTGGATCGTTCGTTTAAAAGTTAATCGATCTGGATCTTTCATGAATTAGTTACTATTCAATCCATTCTTCTATAAATAGAAGCTCATTCCTTCATTATTTCTTACGAATTCACTGAAACTCTAGAGAGAGAAATTATAGAGAGAAATTATAGATAGAAGCTATAGAGAGAAAATATATAGAGAGAAAGAAGAAGAGTATTCTACTAATTCACTACTTTTATATCCAGTTTCTTTTACGGTAAGGGGTGTTATTCTTTTTTATTCATGAAGAGAACTTCTGTTATTCCATTTTTTATTATTCGGTTGGAATAACCTGTAAAAGTGGCATACCCTATACATAACTCAGATATCTGCAGACACCCTATACTTGGTGAAATCCTTACATTATTCCATTCTTTATTATTACATTGGAATAACTTTGTATCTGTGAAATCCCCTATACTTGGTGAAATCCTTCTGTTATTCCATTATTTATTGTTCTGTTGGAATAACCTGTATGTGCGGTTTACCGTATACTTGGTGGAATGACCTGAATATGTGGTTTACCCAATACTTGGTGATCTTCTTTTGTTATTCCATTCTTTATTATTATGTTGGAATAACCTGTTTATGGGAAGTACCGCATACTTGGTGAAATTCTTTTATTATTCCGTTCTTTATTATTCTGTCGGAATATCCTGTCGGTGTGAATTTCACCTGACCTGGTTCAATTATTTATTATTCTGCATTTATTATTCTGTTGAGAATAACCTGTCGGTGCGATCAATCGCATCCATGGTGATTTCTTCCGTTATTCCATTCTTTATTATTCTGTTTGGATAACCTGTCTATGTGGAGTACCACATGCATGGTGAATAATCCTTTGTATTCATTCCTTATTAAATTTTCAAAATGATCTATATACGTGGATTACTGCATGGCGGACAAAAATCCATTTGCAGTTTCATATATTCTCTTATACTCAGTTGATTAAAGCTTTAACTTCTATACTCCATGAAATTAGTAGAATATCCTTGATATTTGTGCTTCATCCAGTATCATTTCATAGAAATATTCTTCTGAGCATTCTTGAATTTTACTCTACAAAGAAGTATCATGTTGACAATTTGGACGTTATTGGTTCCTGGTTAAATTAATTCGTGAACTTGTTTTATTGAATTATTATGTCATTGTCATGATAAGTTATATTGGTTATTATGTGAAAACATGAAAGTTTCTTAGAAATCACAAAGGGTTGAAAATCAGATTTTGGTGAAAACGGAACACGAAATTCAATTGACCATATCTCCTGCTATATTTCAAATTTTGAAGTGTGGTCAAGTCCTCGAGTTAGATCTATGAGTTTTGTAATTTATCCAAGTATAACCACTGGAAAAGGTGTTGTAGATTTTCGTGTGGACTGATTTTAGCAAAAGAGTCAAAAGCTGCCAATACCGAAAAAGCTACTACCCACGTTTTTAAAAGGGCTGTTTCGGCCACTTAATTTGTGAGAAAATTTCTGGCCTTTTGGGACATGAAAGTATATGGTATAAGATACCTCCTGTCCAAAAATGAGCTCATTCCAACTTAAAATGAGCAAGATATGACCATTTCAATATTTAGGTTTTTCTGACAAAAAATGCTATATCCGGAGTTCTATAACTTCAATGACCATGAAATTTAAACTGGAGGCTCACGTTAACATGTGTAAGGTACTGCCAAGATTTGGAAATTTCTGGAGTTAACCTTGAGGTAGCTAATTTCTTACGGAATTAATTAGAAATTGATTTTTGAAGAATAGTAAATGAATTTAAAAAATTCCGAGAAAAATATATGTTCATTATGGGACTATATTATGCTTAATCCCAGAAAAGAATAATTTTTGGGACTGATTTGGTATTTTTCATGAAAATGGTTTAGTTACGAACATATAAGTTCAATATGTTATGTGAAGTAACAAAGATGGAAATTAGGATTTTGTGGCTTAGAAATACTATATAAGGTATATGAAGATTTTTGATAAGGGATTTGATCATTGATGATGAAATCTTATGAGTATAGTATTTTTGAATAACTAAATACACTATTTGGTAAAGTGTAAACAATTGAAATAAATTGTTTAGAAGTTTAAGAAGTGATTAAAATATTGTTATGATATTAATAATATTAGATTATGAGTGGTTGATAATATTTGGATAAATTTAAAGTCTTTAATATTTATCCTTGTTTTCAGTTGATTAATGTTTATATCATTGTCATCATCCTCATGCTTATATGGTAATAAAAGTTATCTTGGCTTACGTGCAAAGATGGACGGTGGATTATTGAATTGTATATCTTTGGCTTACGTGAAAAGATGGACTGTTGGTTGTTGGTTTTATAGTTGTATATCTTTGGCTTACGTGCAAAGATGGACTTGGTACGATTATGACTAGGGATTTTTCGGTATAGTCATGACCATTGATGATTTAATGAATATCCTTGGCCCGTAGTACAGGGATGGTTAGAAGACGTGGTTTATTTATTAAGCTGAGTCTCAGCGATAAAGTTGATGAAAATCTTTTTAAACCATAGAAGATAGTAGATTTTATTACCCACTTGACTCTTCTAATGGATTGCTTATTCCGCTGCAGTTAAACATGATGTCTATTGTATTTTATCAGTTTAACATTGTTAGAGACTAATGATAATTTATTCTGCATTACCTTAGTCATAATATTTCTTCATTGGGCTAGTTGAGCTCACCTTTCTTTCCTTTGTTCTTCGTGAAATAAGAATATAATTTGGGACGAGTCTGGAAAGCGGAGTGTGAGTACCTAGAGGATAGCATTAGTAGTCCTCCCTATTACATTAAATAGTGTGACAATAAATGTAATGAGGACTTCATTGAGAGTGGATATTGTCTAGAAGGCGATATTATTATTTAAACTCTCTGTTTATGTTTTGTCATATTCTACACGACAGTTGTATAATTAAGTTGTATTTGAATTTATGTACCATGTATCTGGCGACTCAAGATGGGTGATGAATACCTATTTTGGGGGCGTCACAGTTATACTCAATTATTGCTACAAGAATTGTCACGATCATATCTCTCTTATATTATTGATTCAATTATTGTCACAGTATCATCTGTATAATATGTTATATTATTAAATCAATAATTGAGACGACAAAGTAATTCATATTATTATTTGCAATATTGACAATGTCTAGAAGTTACACAAAGAGAGGTTAGATAATCTAATTTGGCGCTTCGATAGGGAGAAATCCTTATCTAAAGCCCCTCTTTCCTGGGAACAACATGGTTGTTAAATATTGTGAATTATAATATTAATGATGAATAAGTTTGTGTTGATTAAAGATGAAATTGATAGTTCCATTGTGTTGGAATTATTAGTGTTAGTGAAAATCGACATTTATTTCGATAATAATTGATGTTTGGAGGTTATATTGACCAATCGGGTAATTAACCGAATAAATGAGCAATTAATTGCTATTAGTTCACATGCTTATAACTATGTGTTCACATGTGTGTACTATTGATTCACATGATTTACTATTAGGGGAGTTGGTGCAAGATTGATAATACTTGCAGGACTAAATTAAAAATGAAGGAAAAGAGGGAGGTATTATACTGTAATATTTTGAGCCCCAAAATGTGAAATTATTGAAACTATATTTTCCTATAAATAGAAGCTCATTCCTTCATTATTTTTCACCAATTCATTAAAACTATAGAGCAATTATTATAGAGAGAAATTATAGAGAGAAAGAAAAAGAGAAGTCTGCTACCTCACTATTCCAGTATCCAGTTTCTTATAAGGTAAGGGGTATTATTCTTTCGTATTCATGAAGAGAGTTATTTTCTTTGAATACTCGTAAGGGTTTGTATTCCATTCTTTATTATTATGTTGGAATAACCCGTCAATGCGAAGTACCACATACATGGTGAAATTCTTCTGTTATTCCATTCTTTATTATTCTATTGGAATAACTTGTCTATGCGGTCTATCGCATGCCTGGTGAATTCTATTGTTATTCCATTCTTTATTATTATGTTGGAATATCCTGTCTGTGCGGATTACGCATGACCTAATTCCATTCTTTTTTATTTTGTTGGAATATTCTGTCTGTACGGATTACGCATGACCTGGTTCTATTCTTTATTATTCTGTTGGGAATAACCTGTCTGTACGGTCTATCGCATGCATGGTGAATTCTTCTGTTATTCTATTGGAATAACCTGTCTATGTGGATTACCGCATGCATGGTGAATGATCCTTTGTATTCATTCTTTATTAAATTATGGAAATGATCTGTCTACGTGGATTACCGCATGGCGGATGAAAATCCATTTGCAGTTTCGTATATTCTATTATACTAATCTGGGATATCATTTCTTTTGTACTCGTCATGAAATATCATTTTCTTTGGTATTTTTCTATTACGAGTTACTATTCACGGGTTACTATTCTCCCAGTTACTATTCATTCTAGTATTATTCACTCGGGTATTCGGGGTACTTTTCGTGCCGGAGTAGTATTCACGAGTTACTATTCATGGGTAACTATTCACCCGATTACTATTCACTCTAGTATCATTCACTCGGGTATTCGGGACACTTTCTTGTCGGAGTACTATTCACGAGGTACTATTCCCGAAGTACTATTCACGGGGTACTATTCACCCAAAAAATATATTTCTTTTCTGTCCAAATTATTTTTGGTACATGAATATTATTCTTGAATTTTACTCTACAAAGCAGTATCATGTTAACAATTTGGACATTATTGATTCCTGGATAAATTAAATTATAAATCTTTAAACTTTATCCTTGAACTTGTTTTATTGAATTATTATGTCATTGTCACTATCCTCATGCTTATATTATGATGAAAGTCATCTTTGGCTTACGTGCATAGATGGACTTGGTATGATTATGACTAGGGATTATTCGGTATAATCATGACCGCAATGTGACGAATGATGTTGTAAAAGTCCTCATTGGCCTGTAGTTCATTGATGGACAGTTGTTGGTATGATTATGACTAGGGATTATTCGGTATAATCATGACCATTGATGATTACATGAATATCCTTGGCCGTGGTGCAGGGATGATTCGATTTTATTTATTAAGCTGAGCCTCAGAGATAAAGTTGATGAAAAACTTTTAAAATTATAGAAGATAGTAGATTTTATGCTCTACTTGACTCTTCTAATGGATTGCTTATTTCCGCTGCAGTTGTTGATCTAAAACTTGTTGTCTATTGTATTCTATCAGTTGTTATACTGTTGAAGGCTAAGGATAATTTATTCTACATTATCTTAGTCATAATATTTCTTACTGGGCTAGTTGAGCTCACCCTTTCTTTCATTGTTCTCTTTAGGAAATGAGAATATAGCTGGGACGAGTCGGGGAATTGAGTGATGGTCCAGAATAAATGGCTTTATTAGTCCTCACTATTCTACGAAATAATGTGATAATAATTGTAATGAGGACACCATTGAGTGTGGATATTGTCTAGATGACAATATTCTTGTTTAAACTCTCAGCTATATTTTGTTGTATTTTACACGACTATTGTATAATTAAGTTGTATTTGAATTTATGTACCATGTATCTGGCGACTCAAGATGGGTGATGTATACCTGTTTTGGGGGCGTCACATGTATTGTAATGAATGTTTAAAGGTTGCGTACTTGGGATTAGACTCTAAAATAAATGTAAATTAAGTTTGGTATTTATATTATTGTTATTATTATTAGTATTATTCTGCTCAGAGAAATGGTATCGTGAAGCACTGAGTTCGGGTTTCAAGTACCTGAATTTGGGGGCGTCACAAGTTGGTGAGCTTTAGGGTTAAAAACTTTAGGTGGGATGGACCTTAGGCTATAACCTTAGAACAAAGGGAAACGTTGAAAATACAAATAACTCATATAGAGTTTACGAGGAGATGAATTGGACAAAATTCATCGTCAAACAAAATAAAAGATAACTTATATAAAACTATTATTTGTTGTGTGTATACACTATATGCTAATTAGGATAATTTATTTGTGTAGATGTCAGGTGGAAAAGGCTTATTATATGCTTATAACTTGATGAAGGATCCAATCCATACACCCGAGCTAATATCAAAGCCAATAGCTGAAATAGAGGTTCAAATGGAAGGTAACCTTGATGAGGTGATCATTTTGGAAAATATAGTACCAGATCCAAAAATGATAGAACTGACAGATAGTGATTCGGGCACAGAAGTTGGAGCTGATCAAGCATCAACGGAAGTACAAAATTTGAAGGACAAGGTTTCTTCTCTGGAAAAGTTGTGGGAAATAGAAAAGTTGCTAAATAGTCAATTGCGGTAGGCGTTAATAGAAACAATGGAATAACAAGATAAGCTTAAAATCCAAATTGATCAAATGGGAGCCAAAAACAACAAGTCGTGTGCAGCTTCGAGCAAGAAGGGAAAAAAAAGATGAAAGACCGCGATATAGGAAATTCTAATAATAACCAAGGGAAAAAGATATGTTATATTTGTGGCCGTGAGGGACATACCTCTCCTCATTATCCCAACTTTAAGTAAGGTGCATGTTTTATTTGTGGGTTGGAAGGTCATTGGGCGAAAGGTTGTCCAGAATCAGGAAAAAGGTGTAGGAAATAAGTTGAATTAGTATATGATTATGTATGTTTAGTAATGTGCGTGTGTAATGTAATATTCCTAACTTTTGTATAAGTAGTAGTAGAGAATCCCGATTTTTGTGGTCTCAAAGAGATATCAGATGTTTAAAGCAGTATGTGTTATGCTATGTAAAGTATTTTGAAATTGCTAAATGAATATGAATCTATGTTTGAGTAATGAAACAAGTTTAATATATTAAACTTATATGATAAAGTTTATAATGTAAGTTAATAAAGAATAAATTATTGTCTTATTTAACCAGATAATGCCGCCAAGACTTCAAACTCGAAATCAAAGGGCAGAAGAATCTGTTAACAACGCTGGGGGACAACAACTAGACCCGATGTAGCACTTTGCAAACATGGTAGCTCAGGCTATGCAACATGGAACCAGCTGGACAATCGCTTGGCGAACTTTAAGGATTTCAAGGTTGTAGGACCGCCATAATTTAGAGGTACAACTGAACCTGTAGAAGCCCAAACTTGGGTTAAGGAGATAGAAAAAGCATTTGTGATAGCTAGGGTAGCTGAGGGGTAAAAGAAAACTTTTGCCACCTACATGATGAAGGGTGAGGCGAATTTTTGGTGGGAAGCGAATCAAGCTAGGGCAAGAGAAGGTGTACTTACTTGGGCTAGGATCAAAACTCTATTTTTTGAAAACTATTTCTCATCTAGTATGCAGGCTAGGATGGAGGTGAAGTTTCTGGAATTAAAGCAAGAGAACATGACTATTGTTGTGACGCCCCCAAATTCGGGTCTCTTCCAACCCGACAAATGGTGCTACACGGTACTACCATTCACACATACATTCAATTGAAAAGTCTCCAATGAACGAATATGTCTTCTATATATTCAAAATAATATTACATTTCCCCCTTCTCTATCAATCCTATCATAGAAGAGATAAAGATAATAGATATGAGTCTTACCCTTGAAGACTATTACTTCACTTCACTTTGGAAAATCTAGCAAAGGTTGAAGTGGCTTATAAGTGCTTATGTGGCTTATTCTCTCTAACAATTAAGTTGTTTATCTTTGAAAGGAGTTGGGAGAAATTGAACAACCAACAAATGAAAAATCAAGCCTTCTATTTATAGGCAACTCAAAGTGAGGGCTTATTAGTCTTTTAGGCCATCCCACCTCCTTATTAACCTCCTCAACTTCAACCTCCTTACTATTCATTTCTTAACATCCAAGTCTACTTGCTAGCCACAACACTTGTTCATCACACAAATTGTTTGCCCATCAAGTCTACCCATTTCATACTTGGATTGCTCCATAGATCATGTCCAATTCACATTGGGCTTGCTAATTATCTAGCCTATTTCTTATCGGGCTTATGCTACAATAGATTGGACTTATGATTTATCAAACACTTGGGCTTGAGTATCACATTCTATTGGACTTCTATCATTAAGCTAATAATCCTACAAGTCCATTACATTTAATTAACAACTTAACATATATATACCACGTATAATTCTCGTATGCTAGCTCGTATATTTATTCGTAATATACGTTATTTCATTCTCCATACACAATAGTATAATACATCATATTATACTTACGTTCATTACCTCGTATAATGCATACACATCATACTATTATAACTTTCTTTCCTTAATGCTTAATAAACCTAACGTTCCCAAATTAGGTCTGCATGCGAAATATTACGTTTTCCATACTTAGATTATTATTACATAATCCATCTCACATTGATATTATAAAGTTACGTATTTCTCGAAAGTTCAAAAATAATTCCCCAGCAGAAATCGATGAATAGTGTTTTTCGGAAAATTTCTCGAAAAACTTTTATTTTCGTTTTAGAAATTCAAACACTTTAATTCTCCCACATAGTTAAAATACTACGGCTTTCCGACATTTCTAGGTTATAGAACGACATTCATCTTATCAACACGTAATAATAATAATTAATATTATTTTATTCATTATTAAAAGTATTTACAAAATGTCCGATTTTCCGGGGCGTTACACTCTCTCCCCCTTATAAGGATTCTGTCCCCAGAATCTCGCTATATATATAAAAAAATTACACAAATAAATGAGGATAATTCTTTTTCATCATTTCTTCTAACTCCAACGTTGCTTCTTCTGCATCGTGGTTCTTCCATATCACCTTCACGGAATGTATAACTTTATTCCGCAGAACTTGTTCTTTTCTATCGATAATTTGGATCAGCGTTTCCTCGTACGTTAAGTCCTTCTCGATATGAATAGGTTCATATTCTATCATGTGCTTATAATCTGGCTTATAAGGACGTAACACGGATACGTGAAATACGTTGTATATTCGTTCTAGGTCTGAAGGTAATGCTACCATGTAAGCTACCTCACCTACCCATTTTAATACTTCAAAAGGTCCTATAAACCTCGGACTTAACTTCCCCTTCTTTCCAAAGCATATCTTTCCTTTCCAGGGAGATACCTTCAAAAAAACGTAAGAGCCTATGTCAAATTCTCTATTCTCTCGATGCAAATCAGTAAACTTCTTCTGTCTATCTTGAGCTGCTACCAAACGCATCCGTATCAGTTTAACAATGTCCGCTGTTTGCTGCACCAATTCAGGTCCTAGCATTCGGCGTTCTCCCACTTCATTCCAATACAATGGTGTTCTGTACTTTCTCCCATTCAAAGCTTCGTAAGGTGGCATACCTATGCTTGCATGATAACTATTGTTATACGCAAACTATACTAATGGTAGATGATCATCCCAACTACCTTTGAAATCCATGACGCAAGATCTTAGCATATCTTCTAACATCTGAATTGTTCTCTCGCTCCGTCCATCCGTTTGTGGATGATACGTCGTACTCAACTTTAACTGCGTTCCTAACTGCTCTTGTAGACTCCTCCAAAAGTTCGATGTGAATCGTGGGTCACGATCTGATACAATTGATACTGGTGCTTCATGCCTAGAAATTATTTCCTTAATATAAAGTCTAACTAATTGGTCTAAGTTATACTTGACCTTAATTGGCAAAAAGTGAGCCGACTTCGTTAACCAGCCCACTATTACCCAAATCACATCATACCCTTTCTGAGTAGTCAGAAGTCCTACCACAAAATCCATCGTGATATTCTCCCATTTCCACTCTGGAATTTCCAATGACTGTAACAATCCACTTGGTCATTGATGTTCGGCCTTAACTTTCTGGCAAATCAAGCACCTACTTACGTACTCAGCTATCTCTCTCTTTATGTTCGGCCACCAGAAACTCTATTGAAGATCTTGATACATCTTAGTGCTACCAGGATGAATCGAAAACCTTGAGCTATGAGCCTCTTGTAAAACCTGCTCCTTTAATTTCGTCTCATTCGGAACCCAAATTCTTCCTTCAAATCTCAATAATCCCTCATTATCAAGACTGTACTTAGTCTCTTTTTCATTGCTTAACCGCTTCTTTACTCGATCACACTCATCAGTTTTGAGCTGCACCCCCTTGATTCTCTCTACGATAGTAGATTGCATCTCCGTCGTAAACAGAATATGTCCTCCTTCATTTGGTAGCTTCACTTCCAACTCCATCCTAGCCATCTCTGTTATTAACTCAGTTTGAGCCGTTAATAAAGACAACTTTTCCTGACCCTTCCTACTTAAGGCGTCGGCAACTACATTGGCTTTTCTAGGATGATACAGGATTTCACAGTCGTAATCCTTTATCAACTCCAACCATCTTCTCTGCCTCATATTCAACTCCTTCTGTGTGAAGATATATTTTAGACTCTTGTGGTCCGTGTATATCTCACATTTTTCTCCATAAATATAATGTCTCCATATCTTTAGAGCAAAAACTACTGCGGCCAGTTCCAGATCCTGAGTAGGGTAAACTTTCTCATAATCCTTCAACTGCCTAGATGTATACGCAATGACCTTGCTATGTTGCATGAGCACGCAACCAAGTCCTCTATGTGAAGCATCGCTATAAACTACAAATTTTTCGTGTCGTCACTGCAATGATGATAAAACAGGCGCTTCACTCAACCTCTTCTTCAGTTCTTGAAAATTGTCCTCACATTTGTCAGTCCAAGCGTATTTCACCGTCTTCCTCGTCAAGTTAGTCAACGGAGTAGCTATCTTCAAAAAATCCTGGATGAATCTCCGATAGTAACCCGCTAACCCTAGGAAACTCCGCACCTCAGTCGGCATTTTTGGTTGTTCCCAATTCATCATGGCTTCCACCTTCGCTGGATCTACTGAAATCCCTTCTTGATCAATGACATGACCTAAAAATTGTACCTTCTCTAACCAAAATTCACACTTAGTGAACTTCACATACAACTTCTCCTTCCTTAGTGTCTCTAACACTAATCTTAGGTGTTCAACATGATCTTCTGACGTCTTAGAATAGACTAGAATATCATCGATAAACACCATGACGAACTTGTCCAAATATTTTTTGAACACTCTGTTCATCATATCAATAAATGCAGCTGGTGCATTTGTCAACCCAAATGACATCACCGTAAACTCAGAATGACCATAACGAGTCTTTGAATGTCGTCTTGATTACATCCTCCTTCTTAACCTTGTTGATGATACCCGTTCTTAAATCTATTTTAGAAAAATACTTAGCCCTTTCGGTCGATCAAAGAGATCATTGATCCTGCGCAATGGGTATTATTCTTTATCGTTAACTTGTTCAACTCTCGGTAGTCGATACAAAGTCTTAACGATCCATCCTTCTTCTTGACAAACAGTATCGATGCTCCCCACGGTGAAACACTCGGTTGAATGTACTTCCTGTCCAACAGCTCTTGTAACTGCACCATCAACTCTTTCATCTCCACTGGCACCATATGATACGGTGCCCTGGAAACTGGTGCCGCTCCTGGCACAATGTCTATCATAAATTCTGTCTCCCTATCCTGCGGAAGACCCGACAATTCACTTGAAAATACATCGACAAATTTTCTCACTACAAGTATTTGTTCCATGGTTGCTACCACTCTCTGGGTATCAACAACATGGCATAGGTAACCTACACATCTTTTCCTCAGTAATTTCCTAGTTTGTGTCATAGTTAGACAACACGAACGTCCCGGTGATCTATTCCCATTAAATACTACTTGAGGTTGTTTTAACGTCTTAATGTTCACACATTTCTTTTGACAATCTATAATTACCCCATGGTTCACTAACCAATCCATTCCGAGAATTACGTCGAATTCTCCTAACTTTATCGGTAACAAATCTACCGATAATTTACAACCCCGTATGTCTACGCAACAACTCCTATGAATATCTTCAACAGGAATTATCTCTTCGTTTGCTACCTTAATATTTAAAGGTATAGGCAACTTTTCGGGAAGTAATTCTAATCGTTTAGCAAAATCACAAGCTATGAACGAACAAGTAGCACCCGAATCAAACAGCACGTAAGCATTTATGTCATTGATCAGAATAATACCTATGACAACGTCCCCTGATGCAACTGCATCTTGGACTGTCATGTTAAAGGTACGGCCCATTGGCCTACCCAGCTGCGCTGGACCCCCAATAGCTAACTTCCCGCTATTAGTGCCCCGGTTCCCATCCGTTCCCTTCTTTGGGCAACTCTTTGCCATGTGGTTAGTTGACCCACACACAAAGCATCTGTAATTCTGCTTCAGACTTGGACAGTTAGGCGCAATGTGTCCCTCCTGTCCACAATTGTAACAGACGACCTTCCCCTTGAGATAGACTCCTAAGTGAGTCTTCCCACAGGTCTTGGAGGCCTCCATTCTCCTCTTTGGGTCTCCTTACTTCACTTCGGTATTCCTAGAGCTAAATACCTTCCTCTTCTGACCCTCGCCACTACCACTGGCTCCCTCAATCTTTACTACCCCATCTACTTTACCCTTGTTCTTCTTGTCCTTATGGTATTGACTCAGAGCCTCACTACAACCCTCGACGATTATCGCCTTCTCTAAAATAGTTCCAAAAGAAGTACTTTGGAACATTGATATACATTTATAGAGCCAGGGTTTCAAGCCCTGCTCGAACTGTCGCGCCTTCCTCACCTCAGTATTCACTTGATGTGGAGCGAACCTTGCCAGTTCATTAAACTTGGCGGTGTATTGGGGAACTATCATGTCCCCTTGTTTCAATTCCAGAAACCGCATCTCCATCCTTCCTTGCATGCTCGTGGGAAAGTAGTTCTCTAAGAATATCTCCTTGAACCTCTCCCACATCAGATTTGCTATCCCAACCCTAGCCTGATTGGCTTCCCACCAAAAGTTGGCCTCTGCCTTCATCATATAGGTTGTAAAGGCAACCTTCTGGGCCTCTTCGACATTTTCTATCACAAATGCCTTCTCTATCTCCTTAACCCATGTTTGGGCTTCAATAGGGTCCATAGTTCCTTTGAACTCCAGCGGACCCACACTCTTGAAATCCTTAAAGGTAGTAGCTCGTGCTACTCCCAGATTTACAGGGATATTAGTCCCTGTTCTATTAAAGGCAGTTGTTAATAGGTTAACAAACTCCTGCATCGGGTTAACCGGACCTCCCTCCGGTTGATTCACGTTAGCACCTTGATTACGTTGCACTCTTCTCGGTGGCATTTTGCTGATACAATAAACAAATTTCATTATTATTCCTTTCTTTATTAGTTATTATTTACTAATAATCAAAACTTCAATATCCATTACTCATTGATTTCCATAAAAAGAATTATATTCATTCTTTGTAGTATAATACTACATCGATTACATACACAGCCAAAGCTGATTACATTACTTTCCCGCTATCGCTTTCCAAAAATTGGGATTTACAAAAGACTACCCTTCATTATACAAAGAGGGCTTTACGTCACTACTAATTACAAAATATCTACATACTACACTAGTTGCTACTAGTCTACATTTGCCTCAAGGCATTATTAAAATCTGCCTTGGCAAGACCGACAATAATATCACGGGCGATAGTATCGCGCCTGCGCCCCACCTCTCTGAGGATAACCAACTACTGTCATTGAAATCAGGTGAGAACTCCTATGAATATAGGACATTCTCCCTATCTTCTACAGTTTGGTCTTTAGCTCCTCCTTGAGCTCAAAGATCTCATGCTTTAACTCGTGGACTTTGTCCTTAGCCAAAATCCGTTCATCACACTCCTGTTCCCACATGGACTCAACATCAGTCTTGTCCTCTATAACCATCTGGAGCTCTGCCTTCAGCTCCTTGACCTCCCGACAGTAATGGATATTTCTATCCAATACTGACATGAACAAAGATATCATCGACCCCCCAGGAGCTATCTCCGCTGCTATAACTACTTGATTAAAGGACACTGTCTCTACTTCCTCCTTTATCATCCCATCAAATACTGACATGTAGTCAGCTTCATCCGAGTCTCCAGACTCAGTAATCACTATCTCCTGATCTGCTGCTATGGGGTTCGGTAAAACCTCTATTTGGTTCATCGATTCTACACTAATGGCTTGACCATCTACATACATTCCGTTTACTCCTGACATCTACACAAAATAATTAAATTGATTAGTACACGTCAGTAGAATAATAAAAACACATAATATAATCATAATGCATTTTTATAAGGTTATTTTCTTCTTTTACTTCTTTGACTTCTCTTAAGGTTATGACTTAAGGTTTTTAATCCCCCCTTAAGTTTTATAACCTAATGCTGTGATACCAAACTGTGACGCCCCCAAATCCGTGTCTCTTCCAACCCGACAAATGGTGCTACACGGTACTACCATTCACACATACATTCAATCGAAAAGTCTCCAATGAACGAATATGTCTTCTATATATTCAAAATAATATTACATTTCCCCCTTCTCTATAAATCCTATCATAGAAGAGATGAAGATAATAGATATGAGTCTTACCCTTGAAGACTATTACTTCACTTCACTTTAGAAAATCTAGCAAAGGTTGAAGTGGCTTATAAGTGCTTATGTGGCTTATTCTCTGTAACAATTAAGTTGCTTATCTTTGAGAGGAGTAGGGAGAAATTGAACAACCAACAAATGAAAAATCAAGCCTTCTATTTATAGTCCACTCAAAGTGAGGGCTTATTAGTCTTTTAGGCCATCCAACCTCCTTATTAACCTCCTCAACTTCCACCTCCTTACTATTCATTTCTTAACATCCAAGTCTACTTGCTAGCCACAACACTTGTTCATCACACAAATTGTTTGCCCATCAAGTCTACCCATTTCATACATGGATTGCTCCATGGATCATGTCCAATTCACATTGGGCTTCCTAATTATCTAGCCTATTTCTTATCGGGCTTATGCTACAATAGATTGGACTTATGATTTATCAAACACTTGGGCTTGAGTATCACATTCTATTGGACTTCTATCATTAAGCTAATAATCCTACAAGTCCATTACATTTAATTAACAACTTAACATATATATACCACATATAATTCTCGTATGCTAGCTCGTATATTTATTCGTAATATACGTTATTTCATTCTCCATACACAATAGTATAATGTGTCGTATTATACTTACGTTCATTACCTCGTATAATGCATACACATCATACTATTACAACTTTCTTTCCTTAATGCTTAATAAACCTAACGTTCCCAAATTAGGTCCACATGTGAAATATTACGTTTTCCATACTTAGATTATTATTATATAATCCATCTCACATTGATATTATAAAGTTACGTATTTCTCGGAAGTTCAAAAATAATTTCTGAGCAGAAATTGATGAATAGTGTTTTTCGAAAAATTTCTCGAAAAACTTTTATTTTCATTTTAGAAATTCAAATACTTTAATTCTCCCACGTAGTTAAAATACTACGGCTTTCCGACGTTTCTAGGTTATAGAACGACATTCATCTTATCAACACGTAATAATAATAATTAATATTATTTTATTCATTATTAAAAGTATTTACAAAATGTTCAATTTTCCGGGGCGTTACAGTTGCGGAGTATGTTGCAAAGTTTAACTAATTAGCTAGGTTCGCTCCGCATCAAGTTTATACGGAGGCTAGGAAGGCGAGAAGGTTTGAGCTGAGATTAAAACCCTGGCTCTACAACAAGGTGGCAGTGTTGTAGATAAACACTTTTGCAGCACTCATAGAAAAAGCTATTATAGCTAAGGAGGGGAGTGAGGCCATGAGCCTTTATAACAAGGAGAAGAAGAATAAGGGCAAAGTCGAGGGAGCTGTGAAGGTGGAAACTAATAGTGGGTGTGATGCCCCCAAAATAGGTATATATCACCCATTTTGAGTCGCCAAATACATGGTATAGAAACTACTAGAAATTCATTAATACAATTGTCGTGCAAAATACGACAACACATATACTGTGAGTTTAAATACAAATATTGCATGTCTTCTAGAAAATATCCACACTCAGATAAAGTCTTCATTACAATTATTGATACACTATTTTACAAAAATAGTGAGGACTGCTAAAACAACTGTCTAGGACCATCAGTCTATACCCCAACTGGTTCCTGCTATATTCTCGCTTGCTGAGAAGAAAAATGGAACAAAAAGGAAAAGGGTGAGCTCAACTAGCCCAGTAAGAATATTATGACTAAGATAATGTAGAACAAATTATCATTAGTCCTTAAAAGGGAAAAATCTAATAGAATATAATAGACAACAAGTTTTAGATCAACAACTGCAGCAAAAACAACAATTCATTAGAAGAGTTAAGTAGAGAATGAAATCTACTATCATCTATGAATTTAAAAGTCCATCATCGATATTTTATCCCTGTAACATCAATCAATATACATCTTGCATCAATTATTCATCTTTTGCACTACTGGTAAGAAGATATTCATTTGTATCACCAGTTGGTCATGTTCATCTCAACACCTGTTCATCTTTGCATTACGGGCCAAAGATATTCATCAGGTAATCATTTATCTTTGCATTACAGGCCAAAGATATTCATCAAGTATCACCATTAAAGACTGAGGATGATGAAAAATATTTTAGAGAATCAATCCAATGAGATAAAAGGACAAAGATTAGAGATTCATACTTTAGATAATTCACGTTTAAAAATACTCCATAATAAACCATAATGGAGTAAAATTCAAGAATGATGATCAAACATGGATACAATCAAAGATAGTAACCATAATAGACATCTGGGATAAAGAAGAGAAAATTTTATTTTTCTATGAATAGTGTCGTATTTGTGAATAGTGTCGTATACGTAAATAGTAACCCCAACACAAAAAGGTGAAATTCCACAATAAAATTTATATCAATATTTTGGCATAATGATATTGAAGAAAATAATATCATTTACGAAGAAAATTACATCCCTTACCTCAAAAGAACAGTACTTCTGACTAGAATATCGGATGTAATGTTGAAGGAAACTTGCACTGAATAGCAACTCTCAAAGTATCTAAATACTCACAAAATAATAATATAGAGAGAGAGAGAGAAAAAAACTTGTTTCTGGTGTGATTTTCAATTCTAACTAAGCACCCTATTTATAGGAAAATGCTAGAACGCTAAAGGAGACTAAATTAATAAAATAACATTTTTTCTTCTTCTTCTATGCATGCCTACTTTAAAAATCCACCACATTTGAAAAGTTAATTCAGCACATGTTTTCATAAAAAACAAAAGTGGGTCCCACCCATAATAAAAACATTTAATTTCCGAAACTTCAATAATTCATAATAAATAGCCCTTTTATCAGAAAATACAAATTTTATGTCCATTCCATAGGAAATTAAATTCTCTAAACCTTTATAGCTTTAAGTTTTTCCAAATTCCAAACGAAAAATGCCTGAAATCCACATACGGACAATTTTTAATACCTCCGTTCTAACAAAATACTGATAAAACACCTCAGCATTAATTCCTTCATTTATATCCACACAAAATAAATATTTTCCTATCCATCATTTCTGTCCACATAAAATAAATATTTCCTTAACATACAAATCAATAATTAATTATTCACAAATAATATTACAGAATCACAATTATGACAACTAGGTCGTTCCCAGGAAAGAGAGGGCTTTCCGATAAGGATTTCTCCTCACTGGCGCGCAATTAGGTGACCAAACCCCTTTCCTAGACATCACTTTCTTGGACATTGCTAATAATGCTATCTAATAATATTATTCAAATAATATGAATTATTGATCGGATAATAGGAAATACTGTGCAATGATAATTATTGAAACAACGATAATATAAAATATCAATGCAGCAATTATTGAATCAATAAAATAAAATATTAAAGCAAGATTTCATCAGTAACAATTATTGAGTAGTGCCTTCTTACGTAAGAATCAATAATTCAAAATCATCGGTAATACTGTCTGCCATCATTCAACTAACGCGTGTATTACTTTATTTTAACCACCAGGTAATTCAACAATGTTAATGGTAATAATTACGTCGTTATTTATAAAAACTCAAACTTGTCATTTTCTTCATCCGACCATTTTCCTTTATGGGGCCCACAAATGGCTGCGTCGTCGTACGAATATTCCCCGACAGCAAGAATATTTAACGACCAAACGAATATTCTCCGACAACAATGAATATTTTATAACCACTTGCTTATTTTGCAAAATTTGCACATTTCACCCATAACCAAAGCATTATATCAAATTAATTCCTTATTATTTCAAGATAATGAATAGAGGAAATTCAAATTTATTTATAATAAGTTGGGGTCTTACAGTGGGAGTAGGAGTGGAAATGGAAAGAGGAAGGGGAACAATTTTGGAAATGTTCAAGTCAAACAGGAAGGTGTGAAGAAACAGGCTGTTCAGTGTAAGAATTGCGGGAAGAATCACTCTGGGGAATGTCTGAAAGGTAAATTTGTGTGTTACAAGTGTGGGCAGGAGGGCCATATCTCTCCCAACTGCCCCAATCCTAGAATGAATAGTGGGTGTTTCATGTGTGGGTCAATGGAGCATAAGGTGAAAGACTGTCCAAAAAGGAGAATGGAGGCAGGGAGTGTAACCACGGGGAAGGACGCGAGACTCTGGCGATCACAGGACCAACTTCATCCAACAAGCTAAAAAAATCAATCGCAAGGGTCTTCAACATGACGGTCCAGGATAATGTGGCAGCTGGTGATGGAACTCCAGGTATTATTCGTATAACTTTTATTTTCTCATACATGATTTTCCTATATATAGCAAATGATTTTATAAAGAAATTTTGAAGGAGGAATTTGAGTTCTTTTATAAATCAAATTTTCCGTTTAATCAGATAGAAAAGCTTTATGTTGAATAGTTAAAGATCAGTTCGATCGAGTTTGATCGAGATCTACTTGCAATGACTGTGTATGCTATTTACGCTAATGTGTATAAGTTTTGAAACGATGATTCCGGGGATAGAATCTTTATAAGGGAGGGTGAATGTAACAACCCGATATTTTCTATATAATTAAATCAGAAATTTTTGCGTATAAATTTTTTTTATGTATTTATTTTAAAGGTGGGAATACGTGCAAGGTAAAGTGTATGTATTTATGTGATAAATAAAATTTATTTATTACAAGAATAATTTCAAATAATTTTCTTAGAATTATTGACCATTATAAATTATATTTTTATAATTAAATTGGTAATAAAAATATTTTTATTTATTTTCGATGAAAATATGATTATTATATTATTTAATAATATATGGAATGATTATTAGAATTATTATAATAATTATTTTATTATGTGAATTTTAGTACAAATTATTACATTAATTATTTTAACTTAATTAATAATACTATATATGCAAGATAAATTAGATATGGAATCCAAACCTAATTTTAGATTTTGATCAAGGAATGAGAATAATAATATAATATTATTTTTTTTATTTGATTCTTTATAAATATATAATTGTATATGTGGACCGATAATGGTTGGTCAATTATGGAGTATAATGTCAAAACCCTAGCATTAATTTAAGAAACCCTAATTTAAAACTCAAATTAGAGTTCAAGATTGTTTGTAATTGCATTAAAGTGATTAATGATATATATTATAAATATTAATCTTAATTAGGAAAAACCCTAATTGTTAGAAACCCTAATTTCTAAAATTAGAAACCCTATTTGTTATTTAGTAACCCTAATTATCAAATTGGAGCCCTAATTGCTAAATTAGCAATCTTAATTATAATTAGTAAAACCTAAACCTAATTTTCAAGTCTATGTAATTAGGAAACCTAAATTAATTAAGAAACCTTAATTTGTATTTTTAGAAACTAAATTTTTTATTTTAAAGTAAAATTAGAAATCTTATAAATTCTTTGTGCCAAACCTTAGGGTTAAACCCTAAGGATTTGTCAAGTTACAACTTTGCCATTAAAATTGCTAGTCAAAAGATAATATTACCCTTTTGTCACATTTTTATTAAATAGCTTGCAAATCTTGCTATGATTTGGGTTGTTCACCAACCCTAGATATCCCATGTGCCAAAATCTTTTCATATCAGCTAAGTAAATCAACCATGTGCATTTCATCTAAATTATATAAATAGATTAAGAGAGAGAAATTCACAAAAGCTAGCTCATTTCTATCCTTACACACCACCAAGACCATATCTCTCTAACCCACGAATTATAATAGCATTTTAGTCCCAAAAGCAAGCCCCACTACCTCCATTAGCAGATCAGTAGCAAGAATCAAAAGTTTGTTCATAAAGGTATAAAACCCTAACATAGAATCTGATCATGCTTGATGTGTTAAATATTATGATTTTGTGTTAAAATATGTTGTTTGTAGTGTATATTGATGATCTGGGTCACTAGATGTTAGATCTATAACATCTATAGGCTTGAATTTGATGTTTTTCAAAATCTGGAATTTTTTTTATGATGTTTAACAACGAATGTCAGACTTCCTAAATCTCATCATGTTTATGTAATTTGATGTTTGAATGTTTTAACATGTAGTATTTTGTGATATCTTTTTTCTGGAACTAGAATTAGGGTCAGAGGAGGTGTAGATTTCATGTTATTGTTGGTCAAACTCGGTTGACCAAGCGTGACTGGGCAATTCTGGGTAACCCAAAAACTGCCTAGATCGTTTCTGACAAGATATTGCTAATCCCATATTTGACAGGTTTTTGTTACTATGTTCTTGTTGTTGCATCTAAGTTATAGTATGTTGTTTGGACTACATGTTTATGCCTTAAAATCTCCTAAGCGTCAAATGAGTCGAATATAGTGGCTGGTCAAAGTAGTTCTGAAGACCACGATTTCGGTTTTCTGGGTAACCCAGAAAACTTATGGTCATGGTCTCTGACATAGTTTGACCAGCTTAGAGCTTATGATGTTAATGTTGTTATATTGTTATTATGTAATAGATCTGTTCATTTGTATGCTAGCTACAACCTAGAACTCTTAAATCACTAAAACATTACACAGATTTCAAGTTGTGGAAGCTCAAATGTGGCTATTGGAACTGTTCTTCATTTTTGGGTAACCCAGAAAATGAAGAACAGCTCTGACAGTCTTTTCAATGACGTAGATCTTTCTGATTAATGATGTTTAGACTTGACTATTGTTCAAAACATGTTCTATGTTAGTTCCTTTACACAGCCCGACGTCTAGAACACCTTTACCATGAATAAATTTCACGATATAAGGCTACCAAGGTCGTTGACCGGCCATGACTTGATTTTTCAGCAATTGAAACGTGATGAGCACTCGACAAAGATGTTCGAGCCTTAGATCTTGCTTGTTTGTTATGTTATAAACCAGAAATTTTTATGAACTTGTAGTATTACATTACTACTACAATATTTGATCAATAGATTGCCCAGGAACATCATACACAATAAATTATTCATGGTCAAACTAGCTACCTCGAAACTGTCATTTGAATGTTCTTGAGCCTCAAGAAGACCTTAGGCGACGCTTTCTATCGCTAAAGGCTATAGCGACAGACCCTTTAATTTTATTTAATTTAATTTCCAAAAAAATACTTAAAAATAGAAATTAATTTCAAAAAATTACAAAAATTATTTTAAAAATTATTTTAAGTTATAAAAATTAACTTTTAATAATTTGACATATTTTTCATAAATATTAGTATTTATTTGAATATTATGGATATTTAATTTATTTAATAAATGCATTAAATAAATTAATTAAAAATGATTTTATTATATTAAAAATCATTTTAAATGATAATAAGGTATTTAAAAATAGTTGAAGTTATAAAATATAACTTTTAATATTTCAAGTAAATTTCATTAATTATTTAATATTAATGATATTAGAATTATTTAATAATTATATTAAATAAATTAATTTAAAAATGATTTTAATATTATAAAAATCATTTTAAATGAACATAAAGTGTTTAAAAATATTTGAAGTTATAAAATATAACCTTTAATATTTAAAGGATAATTTCATTAATAATTTAATATTAATGATATTGAAATTATTTATTAATTATCTTAAATAAATAGTTTAAAATGATTTTATTGATTTAAAAATAATTTAAAAGGATATAAATGAATTAAAAATATTTTAAGTTATAATTAATGACTTTTAATATTTGGATAAATAATACATTAATATCTAAATATTAATGGTAAGTATTTAAAATAATTTTAAATGTTTTAAAAATCATTTAAGGGTAATATAAATGTTTTAAAATATTTTTAGTTATTATAAATAACTTTAATATTTTGGCGATGGTTTCATTAATAGTTTAATATTAATTAAATATTAATGATAATAGAATTATTAAATATTTAAATCATTTAATAATGATTCCGGTGTTTGAAAAATCATTATAAATTATAATAATTATTTAAAAATTATTATAATGCTATTAAAAATAATATGACTCATACTTAAATTATTTAAATGGATATTGAACTACAGAATAGAGTTTTAGACTCGTTTATTACCCAGTAAAGTCGTCGGTACACCGACATGTTTCAGAAATTGATCTGGACTTAGATAACTTGTCTGGATATGTGTATGTTTGTGATTCAATAACTGTTAAAATTATGTGATAATGTGATTAGGTTATGTGTTGACTGCAAATAGCAGTACTGTGTGTTATGATATATTATTCTAATCGATAGAATGATCTTATTAATAATAGGTTTCGGTATAAAAGATAAAACTAAGTTGCGTAATTGTAAGCAATAGATCATGCAAGTATCCTATCTTTGCATTTACTTTATGCAATGGACATGCGTAAGCGAATATCTGAACTATTCTTTTTCATTGTTCAAACATCTTAACCTTTTTATATACTTTTGCAATGATTCTGTATAAGTAAGTTATTAGATCATAATATGTTGTACAAGTTCATTAATTTTGTTATTATAGATCAAGATATATATTCTGTTCGTTAATTTCTAAGCATGGTTATACAAGTGTCCTCACTTGGATAATCATTATATTTTATCACATGTTGGTACATACTTATTGGTTTCTAGTATGTATACATTGACTTAAAAGCCGTCAAAGCTATTTGATTCAGCTAGAAACATATTTAAAAATATTGTTGAACAAGATATACTTTATTGTGTCCAACCAAATTATTTTGGTTCAGATTCTAAACTAGTATGAACATCCCGAATCTGGAAAACTTTTATGTGCCTAAGGCGGATATGCTGGATAAAAATATCATTCTTGTATGTAGTATTGATCAATATAGGGCATAACGGGTTGATCACCCCCGTGCCTATAAGGTATGATTGTTTACAGATGAAGTTCTGTTTAACCTTTTCGAAAATAGAAAACAATGTTCATAGTCTTTCGACTGATCCTCATTTATAGTCAGTACGTAGTTTCAAAATTTTGACATAGAATTGATATGTTGTTTATTATTGGTTCAGCTTACTTCACAACTGTTGATTCGTTATAGAAGTGTCATTCAAAGAAAACAATTAATCCTTTCAGCTAACTGTTATTGATTGCTATTACTTACTGGGCACTCAAATGTTCATCCTTGCTTAATTTAAATGTTTTCAGCTAAGTGTGAACAACTAGAAGGTTCAGCTAAGAACAAAGGGAAAGGGAAGGTTGCAGAATTAGTTGGTGTTATATTATGTAATAGTTTGACTTTATTAAGATAAGGATGATATATTATCTATCATGTATTGTAATGAATGTTTAAAGGTTGCGTACTTGGGATTAGACTCTGATATAAATGTAAATTAAGTTTGGTATTTATATTATTGTTATTATCATTAGTATTATTCCACTCAGAGAAATGGTATCGTGAAGCACTGAGTTCGGGTTTCAAGTACCTGAATTTGGGGGTGTCACAGACTCTCCGCTGAAACGGCAGTGGAGGATACACAACTGGCTTGACGTCTGGCTTATCATGTTCCTCTTACTTCTCCTCACCATGTTTCTCTTCAACCACCTTGTTTTCATCAACTTTGACATCATATTTAATTGAATTTTCTGTAATTTTTCCATCTAGATGTTTTCCTCTCCTCAAAGTGATTGCTTGACACTGTTCTTGATTTCCCTTCGGATTCTTTTCTATGTCACTTGGTAGAGTCCCCCGCGGTCTATTATTCAATGTTAAGGCCAACTATCCCATCTTATTTTCTAAATTTTTGATGGTCACTGCTTGTGATTTCATCGCCACCTCGTTTCCCGATATATATTTCAACAAAAGCTCTTCTAAGTTTATTTTCTTCTCTTGATGCGGAGCAACTTGTTGATGCTGATTTTGGAATCCTGGGGGATAAGAAGGTCGTGGAGCTTGATGATTTTGATTATTGCTCCACAAAAAGTTAGGATGATTCCTATTCCCCGGGTTATAGGCATTTTGATACATGTTTTGCGGAATTCTATTGTAGCTTCCCACAAACTGAACCGATACTGGATTAATGGCACACTGCTCTGTAGGAAGTTCTCCTGCATATAATTCGCAAATATATGTCACCTGTTGTGGTTGTGCACTAGTTAAAGTATCCACTTTCTTCGATAAGGCAGAAATGTGTGCCGCCAACGCTGTTACTCCATCTACCTCTAATACCATAGCTACCTTAGGTTGTGTCATCCTCGCTGCAGGCTACTAGTAGTTATTAGATGCCATAGCTTCAATCAACTCATACGCCTCCTCGTAGCTCTTGGCCATAAACACTCCTCCCGAAGCTGCATCTATGTTTGTCCTGAGATTCCCACTCAACCCGTTATAGAATGTATTCATCTGCATCCATTTAGGTAGTTCGTGATGAGGGCACTTTCTTTGTAGTTCCTTGTACCGTTCCCATGCCTCATATAAAGACTCTCCATGCTTGTGGTCAAACATGGTGATCTTATTTTTCATCTTTGTAGTTTTGGTTGGTGGAAAGAATTTAGCTACAAATTTCTGAGCAAGATCTTCCCAAGTAGTTATCGATCCCGGTGGTAGAGAATGTAACCAACTCTTCGCCTTGTCCTGTAGGGTAAATGGGAACAAGTGAAGTCTGACTGCGTCGTCTGACACCCCATTGTATCTAAAAGTGTCACATATCTCCAAAAAGCTGATAAAGTCTTCATTCGGATCGTTGTTTGCAAGTCCCCCAAACTAAACTGAGTTCTGAATCATCTAAATAGTCCTAGGCTTAATCTCAAAAGTATTTGCAGCTATTGTTGGCCTGGTCAAACTCGACTGAAGCTCAGTCACCTTAGGTATAGAAAAATCCCTCAATGCTTTCTAGTCTTCGGTAGCCATTATTTCTTCTTTTTCAGAATTCTCAAAGTTTTCCATTGTGTCTTTAATCCACTTACTTAGCCTTTAAAACTGTTTCTTGATATCGTCCTCAAAAGGAAGCAAGTCTGGGTTTTTAGAGCGAGTTTGCATAAACCAACTTCAAGAGCCTAAAATAAGAAAGAACAAAACACAAGAAAAAAAAATGTTTAAGTAAAACAAGACTAATTAAACTGATATTGCAAAATATTAAAATCTATACTAATCCCCGGCAACGGTGACAAAAACTTGATGGTCAAAATTTAATTACGCACAATCACGCAAGTGCACATGGTCAAAAAGTGATACAATGATAAGTCATGTATCGTTCCCACAGAGATTAAATATGAAATTAATCCTCACAACTACCAGCTTTATATTAATCCAAATTTTATTAAACTATCCAATTTAATAATTATAACTATTAAAAACTAAAAATATTAAAAATACTAAAAATACTAAGCAATCAACAAACTTAAAAATAGTAATTTCAAGCAACTTTTGGAGAATTAGGCTTACAACTTCACTCTAAGTATCACTCCGATTATTATACCTTATTCCAGTTCAATTCACTATCCCAGTTTATTAATCAAGAACACTCAAGTAGAACTAACCACCTCTCGATGCACTAATACCATATTAACTTAAATCCACAAATTAGATAGAATTAAGCTAAACACCTTAATCAACTAATTCACTGTATCTTTATGTGAATTACAATAAAATAAGGTTTAAGTTCAAGTTCTCTATCCGGTTACATGCGACGCTAGGCATATCTTTACCTTAACATTCATCAAGATTCCATTCAAACACAGAATTTAAGAACACATGCCATAGTGACCAAGTCTAGATTTATATTTCCTCTCTCGAATCCACACAAATCCACATAGAATTGGTGATCAATTAATTCATAAATTAAAGCACAAATCATTATAGATAAACTTAAAGATAGATTATTGAACTAAAATTCAAGGCTACATAATCATCGTTCAACCATAAGATTCGTCATAAGCCTAACAAGTAATTTAGTTCATCATAAATGAATTAAAAATTGAAATCATCAAAGTAATCATCATCCCAATTACAATTAATGAATTAAAGAAAAAGAATAAATACAAAACCACCCTTCTTCTCTGCTTTAATCTGTAATTATCGTGAATTTCACCTTCAATCCGTCCTCCAATGCTTTTGCTCAAATTAGGGCTTCCAAATTGCTAATTGATTGTTAGTTGTGATCTCCCTTGTTTCCTGTTAATATCCAGCCTAGGACACGTATTCTGCTCATAATTTGACGCCCAATAAAATTCCAAACCATGCCAACCTCTCTCATTCACGCCTCTGCAGCAGTACAAGAGAAACAAGACTCTTTGCTTTTCCTCACTTCCTTGGACGGGGTTTTTCTTCTTTAAGATTTCGCCTTTGGTGGGTGCTACTGTTTTGCTTCAGTACCCATTTCCTACGGGTTTTAGTTCATAATATCATTTTACGTGGGGTGTCTTCTGCAGAAGTCCAATTATTGCTCATTTTCTTGTTAAAATTTGCCACAAACCCACCTTTTAAGTCCAAATGTTATGCCACTACACCTAAACATGAAACAATAATAAAAAAGTAAAACAAATTATAAAAGTAAAGAATTAACACAATTTAAGCTTGAATTAGAGACCGATTCATAGATATAAAACCCTCTCATCACATAACCACACTTAGGTCGGGAAAGAAAATTGATATCGCTCGAGGAGGAAGAGAAAGATGAAGAGCAGTATCCAGCTGAGGTTGAGCCTACACCTCAAGTTGTGAACCAAACCTCTCTTGCTAAGCAAACAAATGAAGATCTCTTGAGTAGGACCTTTGTTCCTAAAGCCCTATTTCCTCATAGGCTAAAAGACAATAGGAAGGGTACTTAATTTGAAGAAATTTTGGAAGTTTTTAAGCAAGCTGAGATAAACATTCCATTACTTGATGCTATCAAGCAAGTACCTTCCTATACCAAGTTTCTCAAAGACTTGGTCACTCAAAAGAGGAGAAATTTTTTTCCAAAAAAGGCATAATTAGCTGAACATGAAAGCTCCATTATTCAATGCAAGATCCCTGTCAAATTTAAGAACCATAGATGTCCAACAATCTCATGCAAGATAGGAGATCATCATATTGAGCGAGCTTTGGTAGATTTGGGGGCTAATGTGAACTTATGACCATATTATGTGTATGTGTAGTTTCATATAGGAGATTTGAAGCCCACACCAATGATAATCCAACTTGCTGATAGGTTAGTGAAAATTCCTAGGGGTGTTATTGAAGATGTTCTTATCAAGGTAGTAACTTTCCATTTCCTTGTGGACTTTTTGTCCTTGATATAGAGCCTGTTCAAAACACAAAAGGTCAAATTCCTATGATTTAAGGACGACCATTTCTTGCTACATCCAACGCCCTTATCAATTGTAGAAATGGAGTTATGAAAATTTCTTTTGGGAACCTCACAGCTGAGCTAAATGTTTTTGACATTAGAAAGACCTCGATAGACACTTTTGATAATGATTTTGGATAAGTCCATTTAATTGATAGTCTAGTAGAGGAATCTTACTTGTAAAATTGTAAAAAAGGACCCATTAGAAGCTTATTTATCCAATTTTGGTTGTGATTTCGTTATTGATGAATCTATAGAGCAAGTTAATGCACTTTTGGATTCAGTGCATGTCATAGGTACACATTCTTTTAAACCAAAACCAATACCTCTCAATCTCTCATCGACTCCCCGACCTCCTTCTATTGAAGAACCACCAAATTTGGACATGAAACCATTGCCTGATAATCTGAAATATGCATATTTAGGTCCTGCAAAGTCATTGTCAGTTATCATTGCTTCTAATCTCGGTAATGCTCAAGAGAAAAAATTACTTGAAGTCCTCCACGAGCATAAAGAAGCTATTGGGTGGTCTATTGCAAATTTAAAAGGAATCAACCTGTCCGTTGTCATGCATAAGATTCACTTAGAAGAGAATGCAAAACCCTCTCGTGAACCACAAAGAAGGATGAACCCAGTGATGCAAGAAGTAGTTAGGGCCGAGGTACTCAAGCTTCTTGATGTGGGTATTATATACCCGATATCCGATAGTAAGTGGGTGAGCCATGTGCAAGTAGTTCCTAAGAAGTCAGGGATTACAGTGGTGGTCAATGAGCATAATGGGTTAGTTTCATCTCGTGTTTAGACGAGATGGCGTGTTTGTATTGACTACCAAAAGTTAAATTTAATGACTAAGAAGGATCACTTTTCCCTTCCTTACATTAGTTAAATGCTGGAAATGTTAGCCGGTCATGCTTATTACTACTTTTTGGATGGTTATTCTGGTTATAACCAAATTCTAGTTAATCCATCTGATCAAGAGAAGACAACATTCACATGCCCTTTGGGTACATTCGCCTACCGACGCATATATTTCAGACTATACAATGCACCTGCCAATTTTCTGTGGTGTATGATTTCTATATTCTCTGACATGGTAGAGCGATTCTTAGAGGTTTTCATAGATGATTTTTCTGTGTTTGGATCTTCTTTTGAGGAATGTCTGAAACACCTAGCTTTAGTCTTAGAGAGGTGTAGAGAAAAGAATCTAGTGCTTAATTGGGAGAAATGCCATTTTATGTTACAAAGGGGAATTATTCTTAGGCATATCATCTCCAAAGAGGGAATTGAAGTAGACAAGGCTAAAGTAGAATTAATCTCTAACTTGCCGCCCCCACGAACGGTTAAGGAGATTCGCTCATTCTTATGTCATGTTGGTTTTTATAGGCATTTTATCAAGGATTTTAGTAAGATTGCTAAACCTCTGTGTATTCTCCTCACTAAAGACGCCCCATTTGTATTCGATGAAGCATGCCTAAAAGCCTTTGAGACATTGAAATTCGCTCTAACCTAAGCAACTATCATTTTGTCCCCTGATTGGAACCTTCCATTTGAGAACATGTGTGATGCCTCTGTTTATGAAGTTGGGGCGGCTTTAGGTTAGATTATTAATAAAGTCCCTCATGTGATTTAATATGCAAGTAGGACCTTGAACGACATTCAACTCCATTATTCTACCACAGAGAAGGAGTTGTTAGCAGTCGTATTTGATTTAGACAAATTTAGGTCCTATCTCTTGGGATCTAAAGTCATTGTCTCTTTAGATCACGCCACTTTAAAATACTTGCTTTCTAAGAAAGATGCGAAGTCGCGACTGATTCGGTGGGTCTTATTGCTACAAGAGTTTGATTTGGAGATAAAAGATAAGAAGGGAGCTGAGAATGTTATAGCAGATCATTTATCTAGGCTCATAGTTGAATTCTTGAGTGATCCCTTGCCCATAGCCGAGACATTCCCCGATGAGCAGCTGATGCATATTTCCCAATCACCTTGGTATGCGGACATTGTTAATTATCTTGTCACACATGGAATGACAAATCATTGGTCCAAGCAAGATAAATGTAAATTCTTATCCGAGGTGAAGCACTTTTACTAGGATGATCCCTATCTCTTCAAGTATTATCCTGATTAGGTAATTAGGCGATGTATCTCTAAGGAGGATCAAATGCAAATTCTATCCTTTTACCATGATAAGTCATGTGAAGGCCATTTTAGTGGAAAGAAGACAGCTGGTAAAGTTTTGCAGTCTGAAATTTATTGGCCTTCCTTATTTCATGATGCACATGCCTATTGTGTAGCTTGTGAGAGATGTCAAAATTTAGGTAGTCTCACGTGACGAAGTATAATGACCCGTAATCCTATTTTGATAGTAGAAATCTTTGATATGTTGGGGATAGATTTTATGGGACCCTTTCTTAACTTATTTGCCAATCTCTATATTTTAGTAGCCATCGACTATGTGTCAAAGTGGGTAGAAGCTATAGTGTGTAAAACAAATGACCACAAAGTGGTGGTTAAAATTTTAAAATAGGATATTCTTGCACGATTCGGTACACCCCACACTATCATTAGTGATGGGGGTTTGCACTTTTGCAATAGACCATTTAAAGATCTAATGAAGAAGAATGGAGTAATTTATAAAGTGTCAATCGCGTACCACCCACAAATTAGTGGGCAAGTTGAAATTTTAAATAGGGAGATTAAGCATATTTTAGAGAAGACGATAAATCCCAATAGGAAGGATTGGTTAGTCCGACTGACAGATGCTTTGTGAGCATACCGTACTACATAGAAGACTTCTATTGGAATGTCCCCTTACCGCTTAGTGTATGGGAAGGCATGTCATTTGCCTATTGAGTTAGAATATAGAGCTTTTTGCTATTAGACAGCTTAATTTTGATGTCGACCAGGTCAGGAATCATAGAAAGCTTCAAATTGTTGAGTTGGAAGAGTTAGAAATGATGCTTATGATTGTGCAAAATCATACAAGGAGAGGATGAAGAGGGTGCATGATCAAAAGATTCTTAGGAAATCCTTTCACCCTAGCCAAAAAGTTCTTCTATATAATAGTATTCTGCATCTATTCCCAGGGAAGTTGAAGTCTAAATGGTCTGACCCTTTCATAGTCCAATAGGTGTATCCTCATTGGACCATTGAGATTCAGAATCCCAAAGATGGAACTGTGTTTAAAGTGAATGGCCATCGTTTAAATCCATTTTTGGAGTTAAAAAATCCAGAAGTTGAAGTTATGCTTTTGGAGGATCCCGTTTATCGGGATTGATTTTTTTGAGGCCATGATTCATGTATATTATTTTATATTTGGATTAATTATTTTTTTTTATCTATTTTTGCCTTTCTTTGTTCTATTTCTAAGAAAATTACAAGATTATCTCTTTGAGCTTTAAATCTGGAATTTATTGAGCTGTCCATACGGGGCATACATTCATATTCAGGTGGTATCCTTCCTTTACATATTTACTTGTCTTTATACATTGCAGACAATGTAAGTTTTAAGTTGGGGTGGGATTTATTTATTTTCCTTATTATTCCATGCACTTCACATATTTTGTTAAGATATGAGCAAATTATTTTATTTTCTTTAAAGAAAAAAAAAATAAAAATAAAAAAAAAATAAAATAAAATAATTTATGCAATGGTTCTTGAGCTGGTATTGAGTTTCCCTTTGTCTAGCTGATGTAATAACGATGACGCATTCGTCTTAATGCTTTACATGTGCATGCTTAGTTCTCACACTATCATTATTAAGAGAAATTTTTATGATCTCCAATCCTCATTTTATTTGAGCACATAAGACAACAAATGTATGAATAGATGGATGACTGAGTATAACTTAAATTTTCTTGAAAAACATAAATGCGAAGACTAAATAACCTGTGAGATTTGAGCCAATCGTTTTATTTGAGGATTTTTACATAAACTCTAATTTATTTATTTTTTTGAAAAACGTATTTTGTTGAGTAGTCTCATTATTCTTTACTTTGATTGAACACTAGAAAGGTATGTCCATGAAATGTAATTTCTTTTGAAGGATTCCTAATATTTCTTGAACTGAAAAATTATAGACCTTAGGAAGTGACTTAGGCCATCTTTGATAGCTGACATATGAGCTTAATGCCACCTTTAAATTTGTACCGCTAGTCACCTTTTTGAGCCTTTTATATAGTCATTCTTTGGTAGACCGATATCTTTACCCTACTCTAATTTGGAGTGTAAACGATATCTACGACCTACCCTTTTATCTAAGGATGTGTAGAGATTGTTTCTGCGTATGGGCAATAATGAAAAGTGATACTGAAAAAAAAAAAGAAAAAAGAAAAAAGAAAGAAGACAAAAAAAGAAAAGTGATGAAATCGTCTTTAAGGATCAAAGAAAAGAAAAAAAATTGCACGAAAAAGAGATGTGAAAAATGATGTGAAAAAAATGGAAAAAATTAAAGAAAAGCTCAAATGAAGTTGAATTAAGCCCAAGTGATAATTTTATATCTCAACACGTTTCTTAGATCGTTGAATTCCTTATATGCCCTTTCGTTTCATAACCCTTGCCCTAAACCTTGCATTAAAACCCTAAAAAATCCTAATGATCCTTTGGAATATGATTTAGAGGTGAGGGTAGTAGAGGAGATCCATTTATGCATTTCACCTTTGTAGTGGGATTTATCCATTCGTGAGACTTTGTTCTTTCATTTATAGCATTTTTTCATATATACATGTGAGAGGCATTTGAATTTGAATATGTAAAATCCCAAATTTTACGAATAAAGATTTAATTTTCTCGAAATATTTTTTTGAATATTATGGTGTGAATTTGAGATAATGTTATAGTTGTGGGTAGTATTTATAAATTTTGCAAAGTATGCAAGTTGTTATATTATATTCGATTGGTCGGGGAATATTCTTTGTGTTGGGGAATATCCGTACGACGGTATAATCATTAGTGGACCCCACAACGAAATTATTGTCGGATTGAGAAAACGACAAAAATAATTTATTGAAAATAACGGCGGAAGTTTTACCGTTAAAACTGTTGAACCACTCGGTAGTAAAAGTACAATAATACGCGTGGTTGCATAGTAGCACACGGTATTGGTTATTGATGCTTACGTGATAAGTCATTCAGTTATACTCAATTATTGCTACAGTAATTGTTGCATCATATCTCTCATATTATTGATTCAATTATTGTCACAGTATCATCTGTATAATATTTTATATTATTAAATCAATAATTAAGACAATAAAGTTATTCATATTATTAAATTACAATATTTACAATGTTTAGAAGTTCTGCCAAGGAGAGGTTTGGTCACCTAATTGCGTGCCAATAGGGAGAAATCCTTATTGGAAATCCCCCTCTTTCCTGGGAACGACCTGATTATTAAATATTATGAATTATAATATTAATGATGAATAAGTTCGTGTTGATTAAAGATGAATTTGGTAGTTCCATTGTGTTGGAATTATTTGTGTTAGTAGAAATCGACATTTATTTTGATAATAATTGATGTCTGGAGATTATATTGTTCAATCGGGTAGTCAGGGCACTTTTCGTGTTAGAGTACTATTCATAAATTACTATTCACGAGTTACTATTCATGAGTTACTATTCACGAGTTACTATTGAGTCACATTCACTTACTATTAGGGGAGTTGGTGCAAGATTGGTGATACTTGCATGACTAAGTTAAAAATGGAGGTATAGATGGAGGTACTATACTGTAATTAATTTTTTCACATGTTTAGAACTATTGAGTCACATGATTTACTATTGATTCACATGATTTACTATTAGGGGAGGTGGTGCAAGTTTGATAATACTTGGATGGTGAATTAAAATGAAAGAAAAGTTGGAGGTATCAGATGTCTTTGTAATATTTTGAGCCCCAAAAGCGTGCAATTATCGAAATTATATTTTCCTATAAATAGAAGCTCATTCTTCCTTCATTTCTCACTAATTCACAAAAGCTTTAGAGCCATTATTATAGAGAGAAATTATAGAGAGAAAGAAGAAGAGAAGTCGCTACCTCATTATTCTAGTATCTAGTCTTCTTTTGAGGTAAGGGTATTATTTCTTTCAGATTCATGAAGAGAACTTCTGTTTTTCCATTCTTTATTATTATTCATTGGAATAACTCAGATATACGCATGAGCTACCCTATACTTGGTGAAATTCTTACGTTATTCCATTCTTTATTATTACATTGGAATAACTGCTTTATGGCAATCGATACACGGTGATATTCTTCGTTATTCCATTCCTTATTATTATGTTGGAATAACTTTTGTATATGCAAAGTACCGTATATATGGTGAAATTCTTCTATTATTCGCCGTAATATCTCGTCTCATGCAATGCGTTTACACTTTGGACTGGTTCCGTCTTTATTATTCTCGTTGTTAGAATATCATATGCATGCGCTTTTATCTTGGGGTTCCGGTTTATTATTATTACGTTGGAATATCTTTTTTAAATGCTTTACTGTGGGACTCGGGTTCCATCTCTATTTTTCTGTTGGGAATAACCTGTCTGTGCGGTTTCTATCGCATGCATGGTGAATCCTTCTGTTATTTCATTCTTTATTATTATGTTGGAATAACCTGTCTATATGGATTACCACAAGCATGGTGAATGATCCTTCGTATTCATTCCTTATTAAATTGTACAAATGATCTGTTTACGTGGATTACCGCATGGAGGGCGAAAATCCATTTGCAGTTTCATATATTCTCTTATACTAAGTTGGTTAAAGCTTTGACTCCTATACTCCACGAAATTAGTAGAATATCCTTGATATTTGCGCTTCATCCAGTATCTTTTCATGGAAATATTCTTCTGAGCATTCTTGAATTTTACTCTACAAAGAAGTATCATGATGATAATTTGGACATTATTGAGTTCAGGATAAATTAACTTATAAGTCTTTAAAATTTATTCTTGAACTTGTTTTATTGAATTATTATGTCATTTTCATGAGGAGTTATGTTAGTTATTATGTGAAAACATGAAAGTTTCTTAGAAATCACAAAGAGTTGAAAATCAGATTTTGGTGAAAATGGAACATGAAATTCAATTGACCATATCTCCTATTATATTTTGAATTTTTGAAAGTGGTCAAGTCCTAGACTTAGATCTATGAGTTTACTAACTTATCCAAGTGGCATCACTAGAAAAGGTTTTGTAGATTTTCGTGTGGACTGTTTTTAACAAAGGAGTCAAAAGGTGGAAAATAGCAAAAAGCTACTGCCCATAATTTTGTAAGGGCTATTTTGGCCACTTAATTTATGAAAAAAATTCCGGCCTTTTGGGACATGAAAGTATATTGTATAAGAAACCTCCTATCCAAAAATAAGCTCATTCTGACTTAAAATGAGCAAGTTATGACCATTTCAATATTTAGGTTTTTCTGACGAAAAATGCTATAATCGGAGTTCTATAACTCCGATGACTATGAAATTTAAACTGGAAGCTCACGATTAACATGTTTTAGATCCTGCCAAGATTTGGGAATTTCTGGAGTTAACCTTGAGGTAGCTAATTTCTTAAAGAATTAATTAGAAATTGATTTTTGAAAAATAGTAAATGAATTTTAAAAATTCGAGAAAAATATATGTTCATTATGGGACTATATTCTGCTAAATCCCAGAAAAGAAATATTTTTGGGACTGATTTGGTATTTTTCATGAAAATGATTTAGTTACGAACATATGAGATAAATATGTTATGTGAAGTAACAAAGTTGGAAAATAGGATTTTATGGCTTTGAAATCTTATATAAGGTATATGCAGATTTTTTTTGATGAGGGATTTGATCATTGGTGATGAAATCTTATGAGTATGGCATTTTTGGATGATTAAATGCATTATTTGGTAAAGTGTAAACAATTGAGATAAATTGTTTATAAGTTTAAGAAGTGATTAAAATATTGTTATAATATTGTTATAATATTAGATTATGAGTTTATTAAGTGATTGATAATATTTGGATAATTTTAAAGTCTTTAATTTTTATCCTTGTTTTATTTTGATTAATGCTTATATCATTGTCATCATCCTAATGCTTATATGGTGACGAAAGTTATCTTTGGCTTACGTGCAGAGATGGACTTGGTATGATTATGACCTGGGATATTCGGTATAGTCATGACCATTGATGATTTAAAGAATATCCTTGGCATGTAGTGCAGGGATGATTTGAGGATGTGGATTATTTTTTAAGCTGAGTCTCAGCGATAAAAGTGATGAAAAGCTTTTAAAACATAGAAGATAGTAGATTTTATTCTCTACTTGACTCTTCTAATGGATTGTTTATTCCGCTGCAGTTAAACTTGATGTCTATTATATTTTATCAGTTTAACATTGTTGAAGACTAACGATAATTTATTCTGCATTATCTTAGTCATAATATTTCTTACTAGGCTCGTTGAGCTCACCCTTTCTTTCACTGTTCTCATCAGGAAATGAGAATATAGCTGGGACGAGTCGGGGAACAGAGTGATGGTCCAGAAGATAGCATTAGTAGTTCTCACTATTTTGTTAAATAGTGTGACAATAAATGTAATGAGGACATCATTGAGTTTGTATACTGTCTAGATGACAATATACGTATTAAATCTATTAGATTATGTTTTCTCGTATTGTACACGATAGTTGTATAATTAAATTGTATTTGAATTTATGCACCATGTATCTGGCGACTCAAGATGGGTGATGAATACTTAATTTTGGGGGCGTCACAGTTGGTATCAAAGCTTAGGGATATGATCCCTGGCTGAGATTTGAGACTAGAACTTGGAGGGGAAAGACGGGGAATTCCTTCGCTAGTATGACCTACCTAAGTTTATTTGGTATATAATTGGTCGGTCAGAGTATTGGGATAATATGTGATATGTTAATTAATCCTTGTTTTGTGACAGTGTTTGTATTCAGATGTTGTGAATAGGGCTCAGTTATTGGAGCGCGATGATGAGTCAACACAACCAAAAGGCAACGACCAACAACACGATCATAATCATACCGGTGGCAGCGGCCATCGGAACAATGATAACCATCGTAGGGGAAATTATCATGCCAAGAAGGGTAATCACTTCGGTGGTAATCATGGCCAAGATAATAGAAGTGGAAATTTCAAGAAGAGAAGGTCACCTAGCTCAATTTTGTCATGCACCAAAGTCAAGTCCAGCTGGGACGGTGGCAGCAACGACGGATACGGACAAAACAAAGTCGGTGGTTTCAGGAAGAGCGTTTTTCATAACTTCTCAAAAAAACGAGTAAACCGAACGAAGTTAGCATGGGTTAGTTAATTATAAATTCTTGTAAAATCTATGCCTTATTAGATACCAGTTCTGTTAGGTTTGTAATATTCAAGATCGCAATCAAATTGCAAAAATAATGCGGAAACGTGTAAAAATCAGAGTTTAAAATTTTTACAAACCATATACCCGGATCACCCTTTATGCATAATTATTAATTAAACAAAAAAGAAAGAACAAGAATCATACCCTTGAAGATCCGAGCTTCCTCAGGTACAAGTTCACCTCCAATCCTTTTCGCGTTCAACTTGAATCCACCGGGTTTGGTTCCTTCCTTTGATCAACATTAGCCACCCAAGTGTTTGGCCTTTAGAGGTGTTCCACCAAGGAAGAAGAAGGATTTAAGAAGATGGGTGGTTGGCTAAACCCTAGTTTTTCTATCTCTATAGAAAAAGGAGCGTACTCTCCAACTTTTGGAATTGCGTATCTTTTGATATCTGATATAAGACTCCTCTTATAAAGATATCAGGTAACCTTATTTAATAAAATAAGGTATTATTTAATTAAACTCTTTTAATTAAATGGGCTCCCTAATCTTATTAGGGATAATTAATTAAACTCCTTTAATTAATTTTTCCTTCTAATCCTATTAGGAATAAATGAGAGTACTTATATTAAATTAATTCCTAAACTCTTTTAGAAATTAAAATAATAATAATAATTATAATAATATTAATAAGACTCCTCTTATTAATTTATATTTAATATTTCTAAAATATTAAATAATAAATATTAAGCTATTTAATTTATTCTATCACCATAGACTAAATTAAATATACATAACATATTATTACGATTATGCCATTAACTTCTTAAATAATTATTCTTCCTTTTATAGTGTGACCCTTTAGGTTCTCCATATTAAACCCAGGTTGTGAATAAATCAATTAGAACAATTCTAATCTTATTTAAATAAATAAATTAAATAATTAATTTATTTAAATAAATAATATTTATTCTACAATAGGATAAGCCTCCCTAGCGATCAACGACTTTCCGGATAATATAGATTTCAACATTAATCATAAAAGAACCTTTGAGTAAATAGTTACCGCATAATTCAATCCTTCCACCATACAATGTCCCAATTAAATATTAGACATGAAATTACCGTCAAGTCTTATTTTATTTAATTATATGTATTTCGATCCTTAAATGCACAACTCAAATAATGCAAATTAGAAACTCCTTTCTAATTTCATTACGCCGCCAAGGACTCTTTGGGTTGTCATTTATCGAATCACATAGGACATTTCTCTTCTTTTATTAGAAGTGGTAGATTCTTTATTGATCATACATTATCTCCATGTACAACTTATTATACCCAAGCATACCCTTTGATATACCCTAAGGGTCTTAAGGAATAAGTCAAAGTATAACTCATCATACACAAGATACTATGATGATCTCAAGTCCAAGGATCACTTAGATTACTATCACTACAGAATTCCTATTGATAAGCAAGTAAAACTCCATTAGGTATTCCTTAGCGAGCCACGTTCAATGAACTTATTCTCTAATAAGCACCAACATACTTGCTTTAGTGTCTCCACACAAATGATCATGAGATCAATCATCCTCATCCAATGAGCAAGCAACGATGTACCAATCTATCCGGATTCACTAATCCCCAATTTAGTAATCCAATGATTGGGAACTATTTTAGTTTTAAGCTTTCTAAGAATTTAGATCTCATTAGAATGATCATCATCATTATTCTAAAAGCATTGCTTAAAACTATGGGTTTATCACATATTATAAAACAAAGATCATGTAGATAATTAAAAGCCTTTAATAAATTAATACTTTTTATTAATAAATGAATAAGATTGTTTACAAAGTATATGCTTTATCATCAAACATGATTGGCTTGTATGCATACTACTTTCAATCTCCCACTTGCACTAAAGCCAATCATCATGGTATCTCATACTCTTCTTCTCTAAGTGACGATTATCCTGCTGTTGGATAAACTTTAGTTAATGGATATGTAATGTTGTTCATGAGAGTCCACTATCTCTATAGTGATTTCTCATCTTTCAATGATTCTAATAATCAAATGAAAGTGCCACAACACATGTTTAGATCTAAGATGAGACTTAGGAACTATTCCTAGTTCTGTAATGAACTTTTAATCCAAACAATCAACTTGTAGTTTCATTTATAGCTATATACTTTGTCTTTATCACTAAACCAGCAACTCTTTGCTGTTTGGAACCTTTCCAATTCACTGCACCACTATTCAAGATAAAGCTTTACCTTAAAGTGGATTTTTCTGTCATCTTGGTCTGTCTGAAAAACTTGAGTCTGTTAATCCCTCTAGTTTTAATTTAGACCCACCATGAATATGATCACATCCTTAGTGCCGGTTAAGCACTTTAAGATGTTTTCACCGACTCATAGTGAACTTCTCCATAATATGACCGATCAACATCAGTCTCGTACATTTCATTGCATACATGATTGTTACTCATGCGACCTCTCTTTTCAGGAGTCTGTGGGGACTATTAAGAGAATACACTCCATAGCTCATCTACATGAGACATCTCTTTGAGTTTGCCATGCTAAACGACTTTAGCATCAAATGAATATCGTTCCTTGGGTTAAGTCGAGCATCCTCTTAAATCTATCTATATAGATTTATATCCCCAATTAAGATACTCTTCCAAATCATTCATGGAGGAATGTTTAGATAACTTTATCTTTCTTGATTGTAGCATTGGTATGTCATTCCTTATCCGTAGTATATCAACATATAGTACTAGGAATGTCACGATGCTCCCATTCGACCCTTTTGTACACATTAGGTTCATTCTTATTTTGATAAAATCAAACTCTTTGATTGCCTCATCAAAACAAATGTTCCATATTTGAGAAACTTGCTTCAATCCATTTCTCTCAGTGTCTACAACACTTACCTCATCGTATGTAACTGGATCATCATCTTCTATGATGTGTACCTCATCATCATCATCTATGATGAATCCATACCTCCCAGGTATAATAGGTCTATCTACAGGTTCCTCTTATTTGATTTATAGTGTTTTGTGGTTCTTGAACTCTTCAAGATCTATTATCCTCCCACTAGCCCTTTCAATGATAAACACCTTTATCTTAGAAGGCAGCGTGTTTCGCAACAAACACCTTTGGCTAAGTAGAATTATAGAACATATACCCTAAACTTACTTTAGGATGTCCCACAAATCTGTACATGTCAAATCTTGTCCCAAGCTTATCCTTCGAAACCTTTTCACATAAGTTGGACAATCCCTTATCTTAACATACTTAAGATTAGGAATCTCCCTGTCCATAACTTTTATGGAGTCTTGGGGCTAGATTTTGAGGTTACCTTTTCGTAGATATGCAGCCATTTCTAGGACATGATCCTAGAAGGATACTGGAATGTCGGTAAAATCATTATGGACCGCACCATGTCCAACAAGGTACGATTTTTCATTCAGATACATCAATCAATTATCACGTGACGATGTGTCCATTATGAGAAAACCATTTGAGATGATCTAGAAACTTATTGCACAAGTATTTATTCCTTGATCTAATAAAGGAATCTTAATACTTTTGCCAATTTGTTTCACTTTCAATTCTTTGAACCTTTTTCATATAATTCACACTTGTATTTCAACAAATACATACATTCAACTCTTTGAATGATCATCTCCTTTTCTTATACTAGTTTGTTCAATTTACAAAATAATTTTTCACGTAAGTCAAGTATACAAAATCCATTAAGTAATCTTTTCAGTTCTATCTGAAACATTATTATTATAAATAGAACAACAATTGTTCTTAATTATAATACCTAAAATTTTATTGTCCAACAATAAAATGGAAATAATGTTTCTAACAAGAATTGGAATACAATAACAACTTATCGACTTAATAGATTTGCCCGTAGCAAAGTCTTTAAACTATAAGTTTCTATAGCTAATGCAAAGAACCTTTGCTTCATTTTCCACACATAGGATTACTTATCTTTGTTTAACTTTCTACTTCGCTTGGTCCCTTCATAAATCTATATTTATGATAACCAAAGTCGGTATCCAATACCCAAGTAGAACCTCGACTTAAAGAAAAATTATTTTAAATCATGAACAAATTTGTATTTGTAACCAAAACTTCACTAAGCTTCTTTGGTTAGCCTCTGCAAGATGCTTCTCGCAGTTTCTTTCAAGTGTCCAGGCTTATTGCAGTGGAAGCAAGCTCCTTTGCTATCCGTATAAGTTTTGTTCTTATTATCCTTTGTTTATGCCTTTCTATTTACCTTCTTTGAATCGTTCTTCTTTTGAGGAAGATCCTTTGGCCCCTACCAAGAAGACTTTATCTTTCTTGGTTAGAAAGTGACTCTCAACATTTTTCAATATGTTAAGCAAATCAGCGAGGCTGATATCTAGCTTGTTCATATGAAAATTCACAACAATTGTGAAAGGAGTCAGGGAGTGAGGGAAAGATTAAATCTTGGCTCAAAACTCCATCCATGACAAAACACGTTGTCCTAATTGATCAATCAAATTGATAATGTTAAGGACTTTTATCTGCATCAGAGTGTTACCTCATCATTCTAGATCGGAAGAGCTCCTTAGATATCTCGATATCTATTAGTCCTACTTTCCTCACCATCAACTACTTGACGTCTGGAGTATAGTAGGAGCATCCATAGTTTCATCGCCGACGCCAAGCTCGTTACTCATAGAGATGTGAGTATGATGCATTGAGCCAATTGTGCATCATCTTGCCACTTTCTAAAAGTAGCAATCTCTTCCTCGAGAGGCATTATTCGCAACCATTGTAGGGATAAGCGATTAAGGACATAAGATAGCTTTTCACTATGAGAACTATTCTCAAATTCCTTAACCAATTCGTTTAATTTATTCCGTTAATTTAGAATCTAATATGCTTCATGATGATAGTAATTTTAGACATTGTAAAATTTTGTAAATGAATTTGTATTTAACAACATTTTAACATACATTCTTTTATTAATTACCAAAATAAATTAGGTCTTGTTTTAAATTGGTATCTCCCACTATTTTCTTCAAACTATATTACCCTCACTTATATAGTTCTAAGAAAAATCTAATTAAAGATTTGCTAGTGAGAATAAGGATCCCATTTCAAATGTATATAGCCTTGTGGTGACACAACAAACTATATATAAATAAATAGGTAGACAACTTTTGTCAATTACATCAACTATGCAACTCCTTTTCTTTTGCCTCTTAGATTATTTTGATCAAGTGGTGGCACATCCAAATCAAAATTATCCAAGTTAAGTCCCACCTAGCACTCCATATATTCAAAAAGAAAAATATCATCCTTGTGGTGACACAACAAAATAATATTGTTCAATTTTCTTTATAAGCATCAAATGTGATAAATTAACATCTTAAATACTTAATACTTGCCTTGTGGTGACACAACAAACTCATATTAAATATTTAATACTCTATTAATTTTATCATGCTAGTAAGGCACGTTCGATATTCCAAATATCTTTGAATGCTTAGGACTTAATATAAAAAATTGAGGGGTTTGTTATTAATTTGTCTCATCTTGTTTAGCGCAGCATTTACATATATATATATAAATACGCGTCATATTAATGAACACATGAAACATGTTTGCATAATATATAATATATATAGTATAAGCATGCATATAGAATACTATATTCTACCCGAATTGATTATGGACTTTTATTCTAGTTTGGTTCACTAGAGCCACCAAGTGAACCAAAAGGTCAAACCCCTAGGGGTGCAAGAAATAATATTTAAATATAACTATTACATTTAAAACTGGGGCTCCATTACAAACGGGTCTTCAAGCGCTCCTTGCTCCTTCATTATTGATCTCTAATTTTTCAAAATTAATTCTAACTATTCCTATTACAAAACTATTTAAAATAAATAGAAACCTTGATCGTTAAATAAGGGAAGTACATAAGAGGAGTTAGAATTTACATTAAGAAAAAATTAGAGAAGACAAGGTACTGAACCCCATTTAATAAAACCCATACATTCATGCATCCAACTAAAATAAAATCCAATCACATCGTCAATAGTCCATAATCAATCCCATTTATTATCATACACATCATCATACGCATCAATAAATAACATTCATCTCATGAATAATAAACATTTAATATATATATTGATATCATTTAATGGGTAAAATTTTGTTAGTATAAAATCTAGTTTTGAATCAAAATAAACTCCTTTATTTTAATCCAAATTTAAATCAAAATAAAACTATTTTATTTTAATTTATCCAATTTTGAATAAAATAAACTATTTTATTTTAATCAAAATCTTTAATCAAAATAAACTCCTTTATTTTAATTAATTATGGAATCCAATTCCATGTAAAAAAAATAAACTCCTTTATTAAAGGAAACACGGATTCTCTTTTCCTATTCACAAATAAACTCCTTTATTTTGAATAATATGAAATCTTATTTCATATCTAAATAAACTCTTTTATTTAAGGAAAGTGATTCTTTTTCCTATTCATAAATAAACTCTTTTATTTTGAATAATATAAAATCTTATTTCATATTTAAATAAACTCCTTTATTTAAGGAAACATGAAATTCAATTTCAACTCCAATTAGTTATCATGGAATCCAATTCCAACTCTAACTAGTTAGCATGAAATTTAATTTTAAAATTAAAATAAACTTTATATTTTAATATTAAAATAAACTTTTTATTTTAAAATTAAAATAAACATTTTATTTTAATTATAAAATAATTAAGAATATATATATATATATATAGTATATATATATATAACTATATATATATATATATATATATATAATATATATATATATATATATATATATATATATATATATATATATATATTATATAAAAAGCAAGTAATATTGCTCCCTTTTACAAGATTAATGAAAAGGCTAATTTTTTTTTTTTTTTTTATATAACATGCTCATGATCACTTTAATCATTATATGCTAATGATTACTTTAATCATTACAAGCTAATGATTATTGTAATCATTAATGTTTATATCATATATAAATAATAAAGAGCTTTTCAGGACACTTTTCGTTTATATCATATATCATATATAAAAACGTGAATTAAATTTTTAACAGTCCGCAATATAACAGATTTTCGAGAATTTTTTATTTTTTTTAATTTAATTTTATACAATAAATTATGCCCAATTAAATTGTTCTAAACACATATCAATATACATATTTAATTTAAACAATTAATAATTCGCATAAAGGTTTGGCTCTGATGCCACTGTTAGGTTTGTAATATTCACGATCACAATCAAATTGCAAAAATAATGCGAAAACGTGTAAAAATCAGAGTTTAAAATTTTTACAAACCATATACCCAGATCACCCTTTATGCATAATTATTAATTAAACGAAAAAGAAAGAACAAGAATCATACCCTTGAAGATCCGAGCTTCCTCAGGTACAAGTTCACCTCCAATCCTTTTCGCGTTCAACTTGAATCCACCGGGTTTGGTTCATTCCTTTGATCAACATTAGCCACCCAAGTGTTTGGCCTCTAGAGGTGATCCACCAAGGAAGATGAAGGATTTAAGAAGATGGGTGGTTGGCTAAACCCTAGTTTTTCTATCTCTATAGAAAAAGGAGCGTACTCTCCAACTTTTGGAATTGCTTATCTTTTGATATCAGATATAAGACTCCTCTTATAAAGATATCAGGTAACCTTATTTAATAAAATAAGGTATTATTTAATTAAACTCTTTTAATTAAATGGGCTCCCTAATCTTATTAGGGATAATTAATTAAACTCCTTTAATTAATTTTCCCTCCTAATCCTATTAGGAATAAATGAGAGTACTTATATTAAATTAATTCCTAAACTCTTTTAGAAATTAAAATAATAATAATAATTGTAATAATATTAATAAGACTCCTCTTATTAATTTATATTTAATATTTCTAAAATATTAAATAATAATATTAAGCTATTTAATTTATTCTATCACCATAGATTAAATTAAATATACATAACATATTATTACGATTATGCCATTAACTTCTTAAATAATTATTCTTCCTTTTATGGTGTGACCCTTTAGGTTCTCCATATTAAACCGGTTGTGAATAAATCAATTAGAACAATTTAATCTTATTTAAATAAATAAATTAAATAATTAATTTATTTAAATAAATAATATTTATTCTACAATAGGGATAAGCCTCCCTAGCGATCAACGACTTTCGAGATAATATAGATTTTAACATTAATCATAAAAGAACCTTTGAGTAAATAGTTACCGTGATAATTCAATCCTTCCACCATACAATGTCCCAATTAAATATAAGACATGGAATTATGTCAAGTCTTATTTTATTTAATTATATGTATTTCGATCCTTAAATGCACAACTCAAATAATGCAAATTAGAAACTCCTTTCTAATTTCATTCGCTTTGCCAAGGACTACTTGGGTTGTCATTTATCGAATCACATAGGACATTTCTCTTCTTTATTAGAAGTGGTAGATTCTTTATTGATCATACATTATCTCCATGTACAACTTATTATACCCAAGCATACCCTTTGATATACCCTAAGGGTCTTAAGGAATAAGTCAAAGTATAACTCATCATACACGAGATACTATGATGATCTCAAGTCCAAGGATCACTTGTACTACTATCACTACTGAGAATTCCTATCGACGATGGTGCAAGTAAAACTCCATTAGGTATTCCTTAGCGAGCCAACGCTCAAATTGAACTTATTCTCTAATAAGCACCTACATACTTGCTTTAGTGTCTCCACACAAATGATCATGAGATCAATCATCCTCATCCAATGAGCAAGCAGCGTATGTACCAATCTATCCGGATTCACTAATCCCCAATTTAGTAATCCAATGATTGGGAACTATTTTAGTTTTAAGCTTTCTAGAATTTAGATCTCATTAGAATGATCATCATCATCATTCTAAAAGCATTGCTTAAAACTATGGGTTTATCACATATTATAAAACAGCATCATGTAGATAATTAAAAGCCTTTAATAAATTAATACTTTTTATTAATAAATGAATAAGATTGTTTACAAAGTATATGCTTTATCATCAAACATGATTGGCTTGTATGCATACTACTTTCAGGTTCTACCCATTATTTTATCTCTCTTGCTTGCGTTCAACGTTTAAATTTGACTCTAGAGATATTAGACTTTAACTTATCTGTTGAAGCCCCGTTAGGAGAAACCTTCATTACATGTGCTATCCAAGTCTTGAATGAGGGTCACAGTTTTGAATGATATTTCTATTGTTAATAAATTTCCTGACATATTCTTGAAGACTTCTTAGCCTACCTCTAGAGCGTGAAATCAAATTTTGTATTGACCCCAGTACAAAACCCTCAAATATTTATGTACCTAAAACGATCGTATAATGTGCCAAAGACGTTGGCTCGAGCTGTTGAAGATTACGAACGTAACATTCAATATCATTGTGGAAAAGAGAACGTGGTAGCTGACGCGTTGAGTAGAAGATCGTATGCGTTTACGAGTGCGATGTTGTTAACACAAAAACCCATTTTTTATAACTTATAAATGATGAAGATAGAGTTAAAGACTCTAAAGACCCACGTGGCGATATCAAATATATGAGTAGAATCGACTTTTATCGATAAAGTTAAAGCTGCTCAAGCTAAATACTCAGAGCTGATGAATGTGAAGAAGAAGGTTCAAGAGGGCGTTATTCTAGAAGCAAAAATCTACGAAGAGAGGAAATCTCAACCCTCGATTTAATTGGCCCATTTGAAATCCCCGATCGAGTAGGAACTGTGGCTTATAGACTCGTTTTACCAACAAGTATGTCGCGTGTTCATAACGTTTTCCACATATCTATGTTACGTAAATATGTGAAAGACCCGAACCACATTATTGAATTAGAACCAGACGAGATAGAGGAAGATTTAACGTATGAAGAGTTACTTGTTAAAATCTTGGATAAGAAGGATCATATTCTACGCTCCAAGGTTATACCTCAAGTCAAAGTTTTGTTTAGAAACCATGATGCGGAAGAAATGACCTGAGAGTTAGAATCTGAGATGAAGTCAAGATATCCTCCCCTCTTCGGTATACCAAGTACGTACATAAATTTTGAGGGAGAAATTTCATAAGGAGGGGAGATTGTAAAATCCCAAATTTTACGAATAAAGATTTAATTTTCTCAAAATATTTTTTTGAGTATTATCGTGTGAATTTGAGATAATGTTATTGTTGTGGGTAGTATTTATAAATTTTGCAAAGTATGCAAGTTATTATATTATATTCGATTGGTCGGGGAATATTCTTTCAGGTCGATAATATTCGACGCGATCAGACAATCATTAAGTGGACCCCACAATAGAATTATTATCGGATTGAGAAAATGACAAAAATATTTTTTAAAAATAACAACGGAAGTTTTTCAGTTAAAACTGTTGAACTACTCGGTAGTAAAAGTGCAGTAATACGCGTGGTTGCATAGTAGTACACGGTATTGGTTATTGATGCTTACGTGATAAGTCACTCAGTTATACTCAATTATTGCTACAGTAATTACTGCATCATATCTCTCATATTATTGATTCGATTATTCTCACAGTATCATCTGTATAATATTTTATATTATTAAATCAATAATTAAGACGATAAAGTTATTCATATTATTAAATTAGAATATTTACAATGTCTGGAAGTTCTGCCAAGGAGAGGTTTGGTCACCTAATTGCGCGCCAATAGGGAGAAATCCTTATTGGAAAGCCCCCTATTTCCTGGGAACGACTTGATTATTAAATATTATGAATTATAATATTAATGATGAATAAGTTCGTGTTGATTAAAGATGAATTTGGTAGTTCCATTGTGTTAGAATTATTTGTGTTAGTAGAAATCGACATTTATTTCGATAATAATTGATGTCTGGAGATTATATTGTTCAATTAGGTAGTCAGGGCACTTTTCATGTTAGAGTACTATTCACGAGTTACTATTCATGAGTTACTATTCACGAGTAACTATTGAGTCACATTCACTTACTATTAGGGGAGTTGGTGCAAGATTGGTGATACTTGCATGACTAAGTTAAAAATAGAGGTATAGATGGAGGTACTATACTGTAATTAATTTTTTCACATGTTTAGAACTATTGAGTCACATGATTTACTATTGATTCACATGATTTACTATTAGAGGAGGTGGTGCAAGTTTGATAATACTTGGATGACAAAATTAAAAATGAAAGAAAAGTTGGAGGTATTGTACTGTAATATTACAAGCCCCAAAACGTGCAATTATCGAAACTATATTTTCCTATAAATAGAAGCTCATTCTTCCTTCATTTCTCACTAATTCACAAAAGCTTTAGAGCCATTATTATAGAGAGAAATTATAGAGAGAAAGAAGAAGAGAAGTCTGCTACCTCATTATTCTAGTATCTAGTCTTCTTTTGAGGTAAGGGGTATTATTTCTTTTGTATTCATGAAGAGAACTTCTGTTTTTCCATTCTTTATTATTCTCGCTGAATAACTTTGTATACGTGAGCTACCCTATACTTGGTGAAATTCTTTCGTTATTCCATTCTTTATTATTCGTTGAATAACTTTGTATGCAAGCAATCGCATACATGGTGATATTCTCCTGTTATTCCATTCCTTGTTATTTTGTTGGAATAGCCTGTATATGCAAAGTACCGTATACATGGTGAAATTCTTCTATTATTCCATTCTTTATTATTTTGTCGGAATATCCTGTCTATGCATTTACGCCGGACCTGGTTCCGTCTTTATTATTCTGTTGGAATATCTTGTCTGTGCATTTTACGCCGGACCGGTTAAAAGTCTTTATTATTCGTTGGAATATCCTGCTCGTGAGTTTTACGCTGAGACTGGTTCCGCTTTTATTATTACATTGGGAATAACTGTTCTCAGACGGTCTTCTATCGCATGCATGGTGAATCCTTACGTTATTCCATTCTTTATTATTACATTGGAATAACTCGCCTATATGGATTAACACACATGCGTGGTGAATGATCCTTCGTATTCATTCCTTATTAAATTGTACAAATGATCTGTTTACGTGGATTACCGCATGGAGGGCGAAAATCCATTTGCAGTTTCATATATTCTCTTATACTCAGTTGGTTAATGCTTTAACTCCTATACTCCATGAAATTAGTAGAATATCCTTGATATTTGCGCTTCATCCAGTATCTTTTCATGGAAATATTCTTCTGAGCATTCTTGAATTTTACTCTACAAAGAAGTATCATGATGACAATTTGGACATTATTGAGTTCAGGATAAATTAACTTATAAGTCTTTAAAATTTATTCTTGAACTTGTTTTATTAAATTATTATGTCATTGTCATGAGGAGTTATGTTGGTTATTATGTGAAAACTTGAAAGTTTCTTAGAAATCACAAAGAGTTGAAAATCATATTTTGGTGAAAATGGAACATGAAATTCAATTAACCATATCTCCTATTATATTTCGAATTTTTGAGTGTGGTCAAGTCCTAGAGTTAGATCTATGACTTTACTAACTTATCCAAGTGGAATCACTAGAAAAGCTACTGTCCATAATTTTGTAAGGGCTATTTTGGCCACATAATTTATGAGAAAAATTCCGGCCTTTTGAGACATGAAAGTATATGGTATAAGGAACTTCCTGTCCAAAAATGAACTCATTCTGACTTAAAATGAGCAAGTTATGACCATTTTAATATTTAGGTTTTTTCGACAAAAAATGCTATAACCGGAGTTCTATAACTCCGATGACCATGAAATTTAAACTGGAAGCTCACGATTAACATGTGTAAGATCCTGCCAAGATTTGGGAATTTCTGGAGTTAACCTTGAGGTAGCTAATATCTTAAGGTATTAATTAGAAATTGATTTTTGAAAAATAGTAAATGAATTTTAAAAATTCTGAGAAAAATATATGTTCATTATGGGACTATATCCTGCTAAATCCCAGAAAAGAAATATTTTTGGGACTGATTTAGTATTTTTCATGAAAATGGTTTAGTTACGAATATATGAGTTAAATATGTTATGTGAAGTAACAAATTTGGAAAATAGGATTTTATGGCTTGGAAATCCTATATAAGGTATATGCAGATTTTTTTTGATGAGGGATTTGATCATTGGTGATGAAATCTTATGAGTATGGCATTTTTGGATGATTAAATGCATTATTTGGTAAAGTGTAAACAATTGAGATAAATTGTTTATAAGTTTAAGAAGTGATTAAAATATTGTTATAATATTAATAATATTAGATTATGAGTTTATTAAGTGATTGATAATATTTGGATAATTTTAAAGTCTTTAATATTTATCCTTGTTTTATTTTGATTAATGCTTATATCATTGTCTCATCATCCTTATGCTTATATGGTGACGAAAGTTATCTTTGGCTTACGTGCGAAGAGGGACTGTTGTTAATTGAATTATATATCTTTGGCTTACGTGCAAAGATGGATGGTTGATTATTGGTTTAATTATTGTATATCTTTGGCTTACGTGCAGAGATGGACTTGGTATGATTATGATCAGGGATTATTCGTTATAGTCATGACCATTGATAATTTAAAGAATATCCTTGGCCTGTAGTGCAGGGATGATTTGAGGATGTGGATTATTTATTAAGCTGAGTCTCAGCGATAAAAGTGATGAAAAACTTTTAAAACATAGAAGATAGTAGATTTTATTCTCTTCTTGACTCTTCTAATGGATTGTTTATTCCGCTGCAGTTAAACTTGATGTCTATTGTATTTTATCAAGTTAACATTGTTGAAGACTAACGATAATTTATTCTGCATTATCTTAGTCATAATATTTCTTACTGGGCTAGTTGGGCTCACCCTTTCTTTCACTATTTTCTTCAAGAAATGAGAATATAGCTGGGACGAGTCGGGGAACGGAGTGATGGTCCAGAAGATAACATTAGTAGTCCTCACTATTCTGTTAAATAGTATGACAATAAATGTAATGAGGACATCATTGAGTTTGTATACGGTCTAGATGACAATATACGTATTAAAACTCTTAGATTATGTTTTGTCGTATTGTACATGACAGTTGTATAATTAAGTTGTATTTGAATTTATGTTCCATGTATCTGGCGACTCAAGATGGGTGATGAATACCTAATTTTGGGGGCGTCACAGAATACATTTACTCTTTATAGCCTGCATGTAATTAGAGTGATTACACCCTATTCTTGAATGTTTCATTTGTTGAGTGTATGCCATGTGAGGAGTTGATTCAAAGTATAATTTAGATGGAGTTTGAAAGTTTTGCTTACTTTGATATCAATGATGTTATGTTGTTTTCAATTCACACACTTATAATGAGATTGGCAGGAATGAAATGTTCTTATTGATCTTGCTAGTTTGAGAACTTTGATGTTGCATGTGTGTCATATTGCCTTGACATGTGGGTGTTTTGATATCTTTGTTGAGTTATTTGTATTGGTGAATAAAGGGGAAACACATTTTAGAAAAGAACCATTGCATTCGAATTTTGTTGGTAAATTAACTTTTCCTTTGCTCAAGGACTAGCAAAGTATAAGTTGAGGGGAATTTGATGTGTCAAGAAATTGGTATATCTTAACTTGTCAATTTATAATTTGAAAAGCATATATTTTTATAATTGTTGTGTTTTTAGTGTTTTTCAGGTGTGGAATTTAATGGAGAAATTGGACTTTTGAATGGAGTAATTTAGAGCTTAGAAGCAATTATCTCTAATTGGGTGCCAGGCCTATTAACTTATTGAAGGAAGCTTAGAAGCCCAACTCTTTAATTGAATCCCAAAAGAAAGGAAAAAAAGAGAAAAGAAAAGAAAATCAGATATATTAGATAGGGCGAGATTATATCCATATTTTGGGAAGAGCAACCTTCTTCAAAATTTTCACTTTTATGATGGAGGATATGGTGGATAAAGAAAAAAAAGAGATTTGATCCTACCTAATTGACGATTTTGAAAAATAGAAGGAAAAAAAGGAAAGGGGCATGAAGATTTCATGAATAAAAGGAAACTATTGGCTAGAGGAAGTGTCTGGCAGGTGGAAATCTTTTGTAAGTAAAACTCCTCACATGCACTTGAAAACAAAGCTTCATAATATAGGTGGAACGCTCGTGGGTGTTGATAAAATTGGTAACAAATACTATGAGAAACTTGGAGACTTTTACCGAATTGATTTTTGCTATGGAAAGAGCAGGAACTAATATGACATGTTTGCTTCTACCGAATTATTTGTTGGTATTTTCTTTTCATTTAACAATTGATGAGCACAATTTATTTATTCAATTTATTCTCTTATTTTAATGTCAAGGATATCACTATTTCTTATTTAGAGCAGGACACTTTTGAGTTTTGAAATTCAGAATTTATCTTATTTTTCTTATTCAATTAATTGATACATAGAAATAAGAATTCTGTTTATTTAAAAATGCATTATTCAATTATATCTTGTGTTCTAATTTCAAGCATACTAGGCTAGATTATTTTTTAAGGTTACGGATGAATATAATTGACCGATTCAATTGCACATATTCACGCCCATTGATTCTACCAATTTAGTACTTTCGCGTTAAAAATAATTTTTTCTATTGGATACTTATTTTTACTAATAAAAAAATAAAGTTGGATTCTCGTTATTATTTATTGGATTCAGTTTACGATTTGCTCATATTGGATATAAATTGTGTTTTGATGGAAATAATTAGTGTTTTAATTTTATACATATGTTTGGCTATGGAAGAATTGTGACACCCCCGAATTCGGGTCCTCTGACCCTGGTCCGGTCATCACGATAAAATAAAAACATCCACCTCTAAACAACATATGATAACTAAAATGCGGAATATAATAAATGTACGTCATTCATTCAAAAGGTATTACTAGTCCCAAGATTCGATAACCTTAATACAGTCTTACAAACATACCCTAAAATAATCATTAGGGTTCATATTACATAACAGTAATTTAAACTAGGCGTAAGGTAAAGTATTCTCCTCGCCACTATCCTACATCTTTCCTTTACCCTTGTCCTTTCCTGAGGTCTCAAGCTTAACTGCAATATAATTCATGATATAGCAGGGATGAGCAACAAGTTTGCTCAGCAAGTTTAAATACAACAATAAGTATATATTATGATGAATGGAAAAATATCTGACAATGAATTCAATAATATGAATATATGAAGGATTCAACAATATGAATATTAGAAGCAAAGATAATGATTTCTTTTAGAATAACTGATAGTTAAGTAGACTTTGAACTATAAAACTCCAATGGAATCAATAGCTGATTGACCTTTTGGTTACTAGCTACAGAATAAGTACTTGAGGGGATCAGCCTCGCGTACACCATGTATATGCATAACATTTAAATATGCTCTTTATATCTTATATTAGATACTTGGGGTACTCCTCTATCATAAAAGGGGTGTTCTTTCAGTCTAAGAATCCTTAACATCAATTGGTTTGGATAGCTTTCATAAAACTTCATACACTTATCTGACCGAACAAAGGTTCAGACTCTATCTGACACAGTTCAAGAATTATAGAACTTTAAATGATGTACAAGTCCAAGACTGTACGAACTCAAGTGCACTAAGTGTGAATATTAATAATATCGATGTGGAATAATTGTAAAGTAATTAAACCACTTAATAGTATGCTTGGAAATAAAGTTCAACCTTAAATGAATAACTTTCAATTCAACAATAACCTGCTCAATACAATATGAGGAGGATAGGAAACTTTCCCAAAACTCAAAGTTTGTGTAAGTTAGGAAACTTGCAACACAATAAAAATAGTGTTTAGATACTTGCTGAAGTAAAAGACTAAGAATTGGGTAACTTGCATAACCAAAAAGTAAAGTTTGGAGACTTGTTCAATATAAATTTGAGTAAGGTTAGGGAAATTGCCTATTTGCTCAGCTACAATTTAATTCTATCATTAATTAACTTGCGTTGAAATGACCTAACGTTAACAAGTCAGTCTTTTCAATTAGTATGCGTAAAATAGTATGAGTCTATACTTACAAGAATCAAATCATCACATAGCATGCTTCTTAACACATTACATATTATATTAGTCATATATTACAAGTTAAAGTAATTATATAAGCATGCCTTGAACTTCAAATCAAAATCAGAAACAATTCATAACTTCAGGATGGCACTACCAAGGTGCTCTGTCTAAAGCTTAGGGATGGCAAAGGTTGTTGTCCCCGGCTAGACCAGAGTTGAGCCAGATTCCCTGCTTTTCAAACAAAACTTTAACACACTTAGAGACTTACACTTCTCATGCATACATGCTAGAGCTCTTTACAAAAGTGTATAACCATTCTTGAGTTTATTTTTAAAAGCTTTTAGTTTATGACTTTCCATGGATTTAAAGCATAAAAGGGTCATGTAATTGTTATGCCTTATAACTTGGCCATAGGTTTACCTAGAGAGGTCACATAATCTGTTAACACACATGCTCATGGTGTTCATATTGTTTATTAATAACTAGCAAGGTTTAATACTTCGAAACATGCTTTAAACTTATGTTTGATTTAGTTATCATCATTTTCAATACATGTAACCATATTTAGGGATGTAATAGACATAACATGACATCTTAACCCTTTAGAATCTAGATATTCATGATGTAACTAGATTTTGAAAATACGTTCAAGGTTTCCTTTGAAATCACTTTATCATGAATGATGCAAGATAACATATATAAGATAACTTTAAAACCCTTATCATAAATAACTAAATCATGATAACTTCTTTTAAAATCAAAACCTACATCATGTAGCATTCATATATATTAACTTTAACATAACAAGCTTTTCCTTTAAAACATTTTCTAACACAAGGCTAACAAATTTAATCATGAAAAAGACACTATAAATTATGTATCATGCTCATTTAGTTTTGAAATCAGTCATGTATATGAGCCACTAAGTTCAGAACTTGTGAATATAAGTTTTCCACAAGGTTAGTTTTGAAAACTTTAAGTTTTGTTACAAACTTCCTTACTAATCCAAGTTGATTACTTCATACTACATAAGAAAGTTTTACATCTCATGTTATACACCTTTTCAGGTATGTATTTAAGACAACACTAATTTCACATCACATAGTATAATAGAAATTAGTAACTGATTCCGGGGTATGGCGCAGCTGCGCTGCACCCTAGTACAAATATGGCGCAGCTGTGCCATGCCTGAACTAGAAGCAGTAACTTGCTCATTTTTGCAGAGCCTCATTCCACTTTGATTCTTTTCAGTTTAAACATGTTCCAATCCATTATTTAAGAGTTCACACATGTAAACATACTTCATAAACACAGTATGGCATGCTAATTCACTTTGATTGACAGAGAAATTCAAGTAATTTCAAGAATTTGACAAAACCCAACTAAGAACAAAATTTATGATTTTTATACCTCTTAGAGTTTAGTAAACTTAGTTTCTTCCCTCTGAGATTGCTAGCCTCTTCTTTGGACAACACACACTCAAATTCAAATTCTCAAAGTTTTAACAGACAATTTTAACAACGTAAACTGAGAAATGAAGCTGCTATTTATAAAGAAATGGTGGACTGGGTATTAATTTAGAATCCATGGTGTTGAAGGAAAACACAATGGTTCATCAAGAGTGGTTCACCTACCATTTCCCAGCCATCTCCATAGCCATTGGCTTGGTAATGATCACCTATATTAGCCACTAATCTTCATCTTGGAAGTTACGTAAATAGAGTGTAGGTTACTGTTCATGTACTATGAGGTCACTCAATTTGGGAGAAGAGCAAAATCTCAGCATTTGGTTAATTAAGGCTTGGTTTGGTTACCATAATTCCCAAAATGTAATTTTAATGTACAATTGTTATCATATTAGGAAAATTAGGGATTATTTATGTACTCATATCATATAATCCATGTACATTAAATACACGCAATAAAATAACACATTTAGGTATTATTATCTGGGTATCTCCATAATCATATGTTACTACTCACATAACCACATCATCATACTATTCAATATTAACTGTCCCGTTTACATACGTATTTCCTTTCCCAATTTTTGGAATACACAGATACTTAAATATTTTTGTATTAAAAATCACTTATGATTTTGTTGTACTACTTGATACTTTATATCATTAGAATGTATTCTTATCATATGATTTTATTCATGTCACACCTTACATTAATGTTCCATTTCATTTCTACAGTAGATACTAACTTTTCCCAGATTAACCACTGGCACAGCTGCACAATTTTGTACTACTGGGAGGGCACAGATGCGTCGGTCTTTGGCAGTGCCAAAATGGTTTAGCTTCAATCCAATTCCAATTTTTATCACCACACAAGTTTTACATGATATAATTTAACTTCTATAGTGGTGATATACCAATAATTGAAATGAATCAATATGTTTAAATCTTGTCACTATATTCAAATAAATTAAATATTTAATTATTAAAAATCATATCAATTCTTTGATATCAAAATCTTAGGGTTAGTCCACTAAGTTAAATAAACTATTAGTTACTCCCTTTATTCATTTCATAAATTTACATAATCACATAAGGTTTAAATAGACTCACAAAACTAATTCATTAAAAATTAAGTCACATATTTTTTTAATAAGGAGTTTAAAATTCACGGTCATTACAACCCTCCCCCCTTATAAAAATTCCATCCTCAGAATTGTAAAAATAAGGTTACTCAAATAAAAATGGATAATTAGCTCTCATTTTCTCTCCTAGTTCCCACGTAGCTTCTTCGACGGCGTGATTCCTTCAGATAATCTTAGCGGAATGGATGATTTTATTCCTCAGCTTCTATTCCTTCCTATCTAGTATCTAGACAGGAACTTCCTCGTACGATAAGTCTTTCCCGACTTGGATTGGTTCATAGGAGATAACGTGCTTGTAGTCTAGTTTATACGGCCGTAATACTGACACATGGAACACGTTATGAATGTGCTCAAGTTCAAGAGGTAACGCTACCTCGTACGCCACTTCACCGACTCGCCTCAGAATCTCGAACGGTCCTATAAACCTAGGGCTCAACTTGACCTTCTTCCCAAAACGAATCTTTCATTTCCAAGGAGATACCTTCAGAAATGCATAGCTTCCTAATTTAAAATCTTTCTTCTTATGATGTAAGTCCGCATACTTCTTCTGGCAATCTTGAGCTGCTACTAGTCGGGCTCTTATCACCTTGATGATTTCTATCATCTATTGTACCAACTCTGGTCCCAACAGTCGACGTTCTCCTACTTCTTCCTAGCATAAGGGTGTTCTATATTTCCTCCCATACAGTGCTTCGTACGGTAGAATTCCAATATTGGCGTGATAACTATTGTTATACGCGAACTCTACTAATAGAAGGTGATCCTCCCAACTACCCTTGAAGTCCATCACACAAGCTCGGAGCATGTTTTCAAGTGTTTGAATCATTCTCTCGCTTTGCCCATCGATCTTCGGATGATACGCGGTACTCATTAGTAGTTGTGTCCCCATTCTTTCTTGAAGACTCTTCCAGAAGTTTGACGTGAATTGCAGATTGATCTCTATCTGATACAATAGATATCGGCACCCCATGCCTTGAGATAATTTCCTTGACATACAATTTATCTAACTGGTCCAAACTATACTTAATCTTAATAAAAAAAAAGTGAGCTAACTTAGAAAGACGATCTACTATCACCCATATGGCGTTGTGCCCTTTCTACATTGCCGGAAGTCCCACTACAATGTACATTGTGATGTGCTCCCATTTCCATTCTGGAATTTCTAATGTTTGTAATAACCCACTTGGTCGTTGGTTCTCTGCTTTGACTCTCTAACAAGTTAGAACTCTACTTACGCATTCTGCAACCTCTTTCTTCATGTTTGGCCACCAGAAGTGGTGACGCAAAATCTTGGTACATCTTCGTGCTTCCTGGGTGTATCGAGTATCTTGTACTGTGCGCTTCTTGCAAAATCTCTTCTCTCAATTATGGTACTATCGGTACCCAAATTCGTCCTTTAAATCTTAGCAGTCCGGTGCTATCAATCATAAATTTCAATTCATCACCTTCCGTCAATCGATTCTTGATGTTATTGCAATCTTTGTCCTTCTCTTACGCCTCTTTAACCTTATCCAATAAATTCAGGCTCGCTGTCATTGTAAATAATTATTCATTGGTCTCCATCGGATACTTAATCTCCAAGTTTAGTCGTTCGAAATCTTTACCAATTCTTCTTGAATGGTCAACTTCAATAACTTCTCTCTTCTTGTTCTACTCAAGGCATCTGCCACTACATTTTCTTTACGTGGATGGTACAGAATCTCACAATCATAATCTTTGATTAATTCTAGCCATTGGCGCTACCTCATGTTTAACTCTTTCTGCTTGAAGATATATTTTAGACTCTTGTGATCCGTATATATCTCACACTTCTCGCCATATAAATAATGCATCCAAATCTTCAAGGCAAAAACTACCGCTACTAACTCTTGGTCATGAGTCAGATATCCCTTCTCATAATCTTTTAGCTAAGATGAAGTGTACGCAATGACCCTGCTATGTTGCATCAGTACACAGCCAAGACCCTGGTGTGACGCATCACTATACACTATAAACCCTCCCGTGTTGTCCGGTAAGCCCAACACAGGTGCTTGACTAAGCCTCTTCTTCAATTCTAGGAAACATTCTTCACACTTCTCCATCCAAATGAACTTAATTATCTTTCTAGTAAGATTGGTCAATGGTGATGCTAATTTTGAAAAATCCTAAATAAATCTTTGATAGTATCCCGCCAATCCTAAGAAACTCTTGATTTTTGTTGGCGTCTTCGGCTTCTACCTTTGCTGGATCCACCGAAACACCATTCTTGTGATACCCCCAAATTCGGGTTACCTGACCCCCGAGTTTGGTGCTCACGATCCATAATATAATTAACATATATCTAACTACCCATTCATTGATGAATAAAATATTACACCACATTAACTGATATAGTTAATACATTTGTCCCAAGTTATCTAACCATAACATTACAAACATATCCTTTAGATATACAAAAAGGGTTTACAAATATAACATAATAATAATGTTCATTCATAACTACTCTATCACTATGCCTTTGCCATATTTTTTCATAGCACCTCCTGCCACTTTGTCCCTAACTGAAAAGTTTTATTTAGCAAGGGTGAGAAACAAATTTTCCCCGCAAGTTAAGATATACAATGAATGTATAAGAATTAAGAATGATAGACTATCTATTTTGATAGAATGACACCAAAGTTCGGAGAACTTTGGAATAGCTGAACAATTTGTTCTTCTATAACCAATCTTCTCGCAACCTATGCAACACAATAGTTCAATAATGAAAGGGTACAACACTTTCAAAGTTTCTACGATATTTGATTGAATAATAATTTAGAAATATTCTCCAAAGTTTAAGCTGAATGATCTCAAATGATCTTGAAATTATCTTCTCGCTTAACTATCAATGATTTACTTTGATATACCCAAATAGCAGGATGGAAATATTTTCCAGAATTATGTTTAGTGATCAGAAAGGATCTTGAAATTATTTTCTTGAGTAACTATCAAAGATTTACTTTGATATACCCAATAACAGGATGCAAATATTTTCTAGAATTATGCTGAGTGATCACAAAGGATCTTGAACTTCTCTTCTTGAGTAATTATCAAAGATATACTTTGATATACCCAGGTGTATCAGATAACCATAAAGATTAAGTCATACCCCTCTGCAAGTACTTAGAGCGGCCAACTCCTTGTACCCTATATTATGCATAATACTTAAAATGCGCGCAATGGCCGAATATACGCCAAAAATGTTCCCTTTGTATAAAAGGTTGTTCTTCTCAGTCTTAGAATAAGAATTTGATTTAACAACGAAATACGATGATTTCAATTTCTAATCACTTCTCTTCTCTTCTCGAACTTATCAAATTACTTTCTTGATCTAGCCAAAATAATTGGCATCAATCTATCAATAATAATGGAATTCTCTTATCTTATCTTCTTAAACCTATCAAGTTCTAACAAATGTTTGTCTAGCCAGAACAATTGGCTAAGACATTTCTCAACACGATTCAATAATAGACAAGAATTATTTGTACTGTTTGCAATCACTAATAGATTCTACGGATGTGAATATCTAATAACAATTATTCTCCAACTATATATTCTCAGAATCACTAATTTAATTTGAATTAATAAACATGCACTAACTGCGAATAATCAAAAATAAATTCTCATACGTGGTCTAATCAACAATAATTAACCACCATAATATTTGAAAAGATATATCTCAAGGTTGAGTTAGGAAACCTACCTTCTGTATTGATTACTGCTACACAATATACTTATCTGTGTTCGAAAGACCTATAACCAATAATATCGGTCTCACAGTCAGCACAATAATTTATAACATGTAACACTATAATTTACAGTCAATACTTCTCCTAGACACATTACCACATAGTCACATCAGTGTTTATAACTTATATAAACACTCATCAAGTCTAACTAGTTCGGTCTGGTTGGACTTCGGTCTATTCTCGGTGCACTGGTCACCTTATCCGATAATTAACACTTTTATTGTCAATTAAACTTGGTTTCAAAGCTTTAATATTATTTTAGATAAGTCAAATATTATTTATAATATTTTTCAGAAGCTTTTAATAATTTTCTAACAATTATTATAATTTATAATAATTTTTTAAACACCAGAATCATTTTTAAATGATTTAAATATTGTTTAATTCCATCATCATTAATATTTAATAATATTAAAATATTAATGATATATTTGTCAAAATATTAAAGTTATTAATAATAACTTAAAATATTTTTAAATCACCAATATTCTATTTAAATGATTTTTAAAATAATTAAAATCATTTTTAAACCATCACCATTAATATTTAAACACTAATGAAATTCTTATCAAAATATTAAAAGTCATTAATTATAACTTATGAAGACACTCAAAATTTTTTGCACACCTATTACTAACATTGCAGGATGGCAGATTCGTCTTTCGGAGATAACCTTGGAAGACAGCTCATATCCATTCTAGATACCACCGGAGGTTTAGTATCAACCCCGGAACACACACCGGGAGTATCAGTTCCAACCTCGGAGGTAACTCCGAGTTTCATCCTTGGAGATAACCTCAAGGAATGTCGTTGCAGTTCCGACGATAACCCCAAAAATGCTTGTTTCAAATGCATGCAATCAGCTTCAACCTCGGAACTCCCATCGAGGCACTCATTCCAAAGACCCGGAGATAACACCGGGAAGACATGCACATTTAATAGATGACCTTGAGGAATTCAAACATTTGTAGATGTCCAATCTCAGAGATAACCCTGAGAAACGTCTTCTTTATCAGCCCAAACTGGAGATAACCCCAGTGAGGGGCAAAATCGTCATCTTTCCACCTCAACCCCACATCGCGCCATCTCAGCATCTCATCCATACATTTCTACACAATAATGTCCCACAAGAGCCAAGGAGTTCTAATCCCGAGTGACTATTACGCATGGCAGCACACCGAATAGAATTTGAAGCTTGAAGACCATGGGCATGGTCCCCTCTTCCTGACTTCGTACAACCTCTATTCTCATGTCATTGCATAACTCTCGACAACAGCGGTCCGAAAAAGGTCTTGTACACCTCAATCAGATGCTCGGATTGAAGTTTTGCAAGTTCGAGTGGACATCATAGTGCACGGGCCCATGAGCCAAGGGCACCGGGCAACCACAGTGCATCTCTGGGCTCTGGTAGTATACTCATGACCACCAGCTCTATAAATATAGAGCTTGGGGTGGCCATAATTCAAGAGAAAAAGGCGAGGAAACGCTGTCAAATTTGCTTTGTACACACCCCATATTGAGTGCTTTCTCATTTCAAACACTTGTTAGCTCACATATAGCTATATTTTTACTGGTGGGAACTGAGTGTCCATCCACTTTGAGTCATAGAAGTCTTCTTTGGCAGCCCACTGTAAGCCTTCTTACACTCTATAAAGCCTTTTTCTTCATCTTTGCACACATTATTCTTCACATTGAGAGTCGTGTTGTGTTTGTATGCCCAGACTTCGGTCCGTGGTTTTCATTTTTATCTGTATATATGTACTTATATATGTATATATTTATATATATGGACTAACATTATCGAGTTATGACTCGATTGAGCCTGAATTTTATGTACGGAGCATTTATATATATATATATATATATATATATATATATATATATATGAGATCCTTAATTTTATGAAATAAAAGTATTCAATTTTTCTATTTTGGTAAATAGTTAAATTGATAAATGTTTAACGTTAAGGGTGATATGTGAAAAATTTTCAAAGTAAGCAAGTTTGTCATAAAATAACTGGTGGTAAAAGTAGAGTAATACGCGTGGTTGCATAGTAGCACACGGTATTAATTATTGATGCTTACGTGAGAAGTCACTCGGTTATACTCAATTATTGCTACAGTAATTGCTGCATTATATCTCTCATATTATTGATTCAACTATTGTCACAGTATCATCTGCATAATATTTTATATTATTAAATCAATAATTGAGATGACAAAGTTATTCATATTATTATTTGCAATATTGACAATGTCTAGAAGTTCTGTTAAGGAGAGGTTTGGTCACCTAATTGCACGTCAATAAGGAGAAATCCTTATCAGAAAGCCCCCTCTTTCCTGAGAATGACCTGGTTGTTAAATATTGTGAGTTATAATACTAATGATGAATAAGTTTATGTTGATGAAAGATTAAATTGATAGTTCCATTGTGTTGGGATTATTAGTCTTAGTGGAAATTAACATTTATTTCGATAATAATTGATGTCTGGAAGTTATACTAACCAATCGGGTAATTAATTGGATAAATTAGCAATTAAGTGCTATTAATTCACATGCTTATAACTATTTATTCACATGTGTGTACTATTGATTCACATTCATGTACTATTAGGGGAGGTGGTGCAAGATTAATAATACTATTGCTATTAATTCACATGCTTATAACTATTTGTTCACATGTGTGTACTATTGATTCACATTCATGTACTATTCGTGTTGATGAAATATTCCTAAGGAATATCATCTTCGTTCAATATTCGTAGGAATATTATTTTCGTTCAACAGTCGTAAAGGGTATTATTTATTTCATATTCTGAAGAGATATTATTTTTTGTATTTGTATGAATATTATTTTCGTTCAATATTCGTAAGGAATATCATCTTCATTCAATATTCATAGGAATAGTATTTTCGTTCAACAATCGTAAGGGGTATTATTTATTTCATATTCTGAAGAGATATTATTTTTCGTATTCGTATAAATATTATTTTCGTTCAATATTCGTAAGGAATATCATCTTCGTTCAATATTTGTAGGAATATTATTTTCGTTCAATAGTCGTAAGGGGTATTATTTATTTCATATTCTGAAGAGAGATTATTTTTCGTATTCGTATGAATATTATTTTTGTTCAATATTCGTAAGGAATATCATCTTCGTTCAATATTCGTAGGAATATTATTTTCGCTCAACAGTTGTAAGGAGTATTATTTCTTTCGTATTCGTAAGGGATGTTATTTTCTTCGTAAATGATATTATTTCTTTTAATATCATTTTGCCGGAATATTGGTATGAATTTTGTTGTGGAATTTCTACCTTTTTGTGTCGAGGTTACTATTCACTCTAGTATTATTCACTCGGGTATTTGGGGCACTTTTCGTGCCGGAGTACTATTCACAAGTTATTATTCACGAGTTACTATTCACCCAGTTACTATTCACTCTAGTATTATTCACTCAGGTATTCGGGACACTTTTCGTGCCAGAGTACTATTCATGAGTTACTATTCACGGGTTACTATTCATCCGATTACTATTCACTCTAGTATTATTCAGTCGGGTATTCGGGACACTTTTCATGTCGGGGTACTATTCCCGAAGTACTATTCACGGGGTACTATTCACTCAAAAAATATATTTCTGTTCTGTCCAAATTATTTTTGATACATGCATATTATTCTTGAATTTTACTCCACAAAGCAGTATCATGTTGATAATTTGGATATTTTAAACTCTGGATAAATTTAAAGTCTTTAATATTTATCCTTGATTTCATTTGATTGATGCTTATATCATTGTCATCATCTTCATGCTTATATTATAACGAAAGTCATCTTTGACCCGTAGTGCATAGATGGACTGTTGATTATTGGTTTTATAGTTGTATACCTTTGGCTTACGTGCAAAGATGGACTTTTGATTATTGGTTTTACAGTTGTATATCTTTGGCTTACGCACAAAGATGGACAGTTGATTATTGGTTTTACAGTTGTATATCTTTGGCTTACGTGCAAAGACGAACTGTTAATTGATAGCTTTGGCCCATAGTACAAAGATGGATAGGTGTATGACATGATCATGACCAATGGTGATAATAACAAATATCCTTGGCCCGTAGTGCATGGATAATTTGATGATGTGATTGGCAGGATCATGACCATTAGTTAACAGTTGAATGTCTTTGGTCGTAGTGCACTAATAGACAATTGATTGGTATGATCATGACCATTGGTTTTATAGTTGAATATCTTTGGCCCGTAGTGCAAAGGTAGACAACTGATTGATATGATCATTGTTATTACATTTGAATATCCTTAGCCTTTTGGGTAAGGATATTGAGTAAACGTTCTATTAAGCCTTTATGGCAAGGAGAAACTGTTGATTTACATAATTATAAATATGAATTGTGGATTTAACTATAATCTTTGGTGGTTCAGGTGAAGACAGGTATTGAAAGTTCTATTTGTCTTGGGTATAATAAAGAACTGTTGATGGGTATTACAAGGATAAAATTGATGATAAACTTTTTAAATCATAGAAGATAGTAGATTTTGGGCTCTACTTGACTCTTCTAATGGATTGCTTATTCCGCTGAAGTTGTTGATCTAAAACTTGTTGTCCATTATATTTTATCAGTTTAACACTGTTGAAGGCTAAGGATAATTTATTCTGCATTATCTTAGTCATAATATTTCTTACTGGGCTAGTTGAGCTCACCCTTTTCTTTTATTGTTCTGTTCAGGAAATGAGAATATAGCTGGGACTAGTCGGGGAATGGAGTGACGGTCCAGATGTTTGCATTAGTAGTCCTCACTATTCTGTGAAATAGTGTGTTAATAAATGAGGACTTATTTTGAGTTTGAATACTGTCTAGAAGACAATATTCGTTTTAAAAACTCAGCTATGTTTTATTGTATTTTTACACTACAGTTGTATTAAAGAAGTTTGTGTTTGATTTCTGTAGTGTGATATCTGGCGACTCAAGATGGGTGATGTATACCTATTTTGGGGGCGTCACAATATATATATATATATATATATATATATATACCGATAAATCATTGAAATGATAAACCGATCCGGGATTGAGAAATATCTTGTGCGTTTACCGTTTATATATATATATATATGTGTGTGTGTGTGTGTGTGTGTGTGTGTATACTTAGATTTCTGTCAGGCCTAGAGTTTACTTCGTGGCCTTTTACTGCTTTATTTACATTCCGTCCCGCCTGGAGTTTACTTCGGGGCGGTTGATTGTTTTTACTGCTTTATTTACATTTAGTCCCGCCTGGAGTTTACTTCGTGGCAGTTGATAGCATTTATTGCTTTATTTACATTTCTGATCCCCCATGGAGGTGCTTCGTGGTTGTTGATCATATATATATATATATATATATACCACTTTTATATATTTACATTTCTGATCCCCCATGGAGGTGCTTCGTGGTGGTTGATCATGTCTGTATATATATATATATATATATATATATATATTTACAGTTTTTATATATATAACTGCTTACTACTTTTCATATAAACTACGGCATCATGTGAGCCTAGGAATCATGTGATCACAGATTCAGTCCACTTAATCTAGATTTGGTTCTCGTGATGGACATTTTCAGCTGTAAACAGCTTGTAAGTTATTCACGGTGTTTGAATTTTCTTAGATGGCTTTCATGCCCATGAGGAGTTCGGCACTGCTATATATTATTTTCTCAAAGATGCTTCGCATCTCGAAAATAAAATCAATCAAGCCGAACATTTAATAATAAAATGGAAGTATGAAAAGGTCTCAATTACTATTGAGCACAAGGTTTGAAAAACTTCTTTTACAAAACTTCACTGCTATATCATGTTTAAAAATGAATTTTGCATATAAATTCAAACCCGTTGTATATAGGTGCCACCAAATAAATTGCACATTGATCCACATACACACACACATACATTCATATAATAGTTTCTTGAAAAGTGGCGGTCACTGTGGTAACACGGATGTCGGGGGGTGCCTAACACCTTCCCCTCCGCATAATCAAGCCCCCGAACCCAAATGAATCTCGGTTTCACAAACCCATTTAGCAGTGTCACATCACTGGGTTAATGTGCAAACCTTTTCTCGGTTGCGTTGGTACAACCAGTTAAAAACACCAACTGGCGACTCTTACAGTCAAATCGTCGACATATACATGTCAGACCTTTTTCACTTGTTTTTTCAAACAAATCTCATATAAAATGAGAACATCAAAGAACAAGAACAGAAAAGGGACAAATAAAAATCTCGACGTCGACAGGTGGCGACTCTGCTGGGGACTCCAGTAAGAGGGCTTAAGTTGTATGACCCCGAATTTTATGAAATGAAGGTATTCAATTTTCTTATAATTATTATGTTATTTAGTAAATGGTTAAATTGATAAAGGTTAAAGTTAAGGGTGATATTTGAAAATTTTGCAAAGTAAGCAAGTTGATATAAAATATTCGTTGTGTCGGGGAATATTCGATTGGTCAGGGAATATTCGTTTTAACAGGGAATATTCGTACGACGGCATTGGTGGACCCCATAATAAAAGTATTGTCGTAGTTAGAAAATGACAGAAATATGTTTTTATAAAAATAACGGCGAAAGTTTTACCGTTAAACTGTTGAACTACCCGGTAGTAAAAGTACATTAATACGTGTGGTTGCATAGTAGCACACGATATTGATTATTGATGCTTACGTGAGAAGTCACTCAGTTTTATTCAATTATTATCATAATATTTTATATTATTAAATCAATAATTGAGATGACAAGTTGTTCATATTATTATTTGCATTATTGACGATGTCTAGAAAGTTCTGTCAAGGAAAGGGGTTAGGTTATTTAATTGGGCTCCAATAGGGAGAAATCCTTATCGGAAAGCCCCCTCTTTCTTGGGAATGATCTGTTGTTAATATTGTGAGTTATAATATTAATGATGAATGTTATTAAAAATCGAATTTGAGCTCGGAGTTGAATTTGGAGACGCGGACGTAATATTTGAGTCCGGAACGATAAAATTAGTCTAAATAGACTATAAACACAAAATTTACCGAGGTTGACTTTTTGGTCAAAAAGTCAACAGTTGTCTTTTTCGGTAAAGTCAAACTTCGATAATTCAAAAATGAAATTGTTGATAAAAATATTTTCATTGTGTTGGGATTATTAGTTTTGGTGGAAATCGACAATTTTTTGATAATAATTGTTGTCTGGAGGTTATATTGACCAATCGGGTAATTAATAGGATAAATGAGCAATTAATTGCAATTAATTCACATGCTTATAACTATTTTTTTATATGTGTGTACTATTGATTCACATGCATGTACTATTAGGGGAGGTGGTGCAAGATTGATAATACTTGCATGACTAAATTAAAAATGGAGGTATAGTTGAAGGTACTATACTGTAATTTTTTTTTCACATGTATAGAACTATTGAGTCACATGATTGTACTATTGATTCACATGATATACTATTAGGGGAAGTGGTACAATTTTGATAATACTTGCAGGACTAAATTAAAAATGAAGAAAAAGATGAAGGTATTATAATGTAATTTTTCGAGCCCCAAAACGTGCAATTATTGAAACTATGTTTTCCTATAAATAAAAGCTCATTCTTCCTTCATTCTCACCAATTCACTAAGACTCACAAGAGTAATTATAAAGAGAGAAGCTATAGAGAGAGAAGTTATAGAGAGAAAGAAGAAGAAAAGTCTGCTATTTCACTAATCTAGTATCTAGTCTTCTTCTGAAGTAAGGGGTATTATTTATTTCATATTCTAAAGAGATAATATTTTTTGTATTCGTATGAATATTATTTTCGTTCAATATTCGTAAGGAATATTATTTTCGTTCAATATTCATCATCTTCGTTTAATATTCGTAAGGAATATTATTTTCGTTTAATATCCATAAGGGATGTTATTTATTTCTTATTCGTAAGGGGTATTATTTCTTACTATTCACTCTGGGTATTATTTACGGGGTACTATTCACTCAGAGTATTATTTACGGGGTACTATTCACACGGGTATTATTCACTAAGGGGTACTATTCACGAAGTACTATTCATGAAGTACTATTCACGGGGTACTATTCACAGAATACTATTCATAGGGTACTATTCATGAATTACAATTCATGAGGTACTATTCACGAAGTACTATTCACGGGCTACTATTCACGACGAAAAATTGATTCTTTTCTGTCCAAATTAATTTTTGATACATGAATATTATTCTTGAATTTTACTCCACAATTGATGATCATGTTGACAATTTAGATATTCTTGAACTCTGGATAAATTGTATTATAAATGTTTAATATCTATCCTTTATCTCATTTGATTGATTCTTTATATCATTGTCATGATCCTCATGCTTATATTGCGTTAAAAGTCATCTTTGGCCCGTAGTGCATAGATGGACTGTTGGTTATTGGTTTTACAGTTGTATGTCTTTGGCATGTAGTGCGAAGAAGAACTGTTGATTGATATCTTTGGTCGTAGTGCAAAGATGAACTGTTGATTGATAGCTTTGGCCCGTAGTGGCAAGATGGATAGGTGTATGACATGATCATGACCACTGGTGATACTAACGAATATCCTTGGCCGTAGTGCAGGGATAATTCAATGATGGGATTGGCAGGATCATGACCATTAGTTAACAGTTGAATGCCTTTAGCCGTAGTGTACTGACAGGCAATTGATTTGTATGATCATGACCATTGGTTTTATAGTTGAATATCTTTGGCCCATAATGCAAAGGTAGAAAACTGATTGGTATGATCATTGTTATTACATTTGAATATCTTTAGCCTTTGGGGTAAGGATATTTAGTAAACGTTCTATTAAGACTTTGTGGCAAGGAGAAACTGTTGATTTACATGATTATAAATATGAATTGTGGATTTAACTATAATCTTTGGTGGTTCAGGTGAAGACAGGTGATGAGAGTTCTTTTTGTCTTGGGTATAACAAAGAAATATTGATGAGTATTACCGGAATGAAATATCAAAGATGGATTTTTAATCTAGAGGAGATAGTAGACATTATGTTCTACTTGACTCTTCTAATGGATTGCGTATTTCGCTGTAGTTGTTGATCTAAAACTTGTTGTCTATTGTATTCTATCAGTTTTTATACCGTTGAAGGCTAGGGATAATATATTTTGCATTATGTTAAACATAATATTTCTTACTGGGCTAGTTGATCTCACACTTTTCTTTCATTGTTCTCTTCAGGAAATGAGAATATAGCTAGGACGAGTCGGGGAATGGAGTGATGGTCCGAGATGGTGGCTATAGTAGTCCTCATTATTTCTATAAAATAGTGTGATAATAATTGTAATGAGGACTCCATTGAGTGTGGATATTGTCTAGAAGGCAATATTCTTGTTTAAACTCTCAACTATGTTTTTGTCGTATTTTGCAAGACAATTGTATAATTAAGTTTGTAGTTGAGCTCTGTACCATGTATCTGGCGACTCAAGATGGGTGATGTATACCTATTTTGGGGGCGTCACATAAGCCGCTACTACAAGCTTTTCAAAACTGTTATATGCTAGTGTGTGAATGTTGCATTTACATTTATGATGAATGTGTACGAATGCATTTAATTACTACACTACAAAATATCTATCTGTGATATTAGTGCTTCACACATGTCATCATTTTTCATAAATAGTGAGACACGTTGTATATGAATGTATGTTGTGTGGTTCCTCCACCAGGAGGCTATCCTATCGATGTTTGATTACTGGACTCGTAGGAAGACTAATTCCAATGAGGCTCAGGAAAGGCACCACCCAGATTCGCTCCAGTTGAAAGACTGGATTAACTTCCCGTCAAGTATATTGCGATGATCTGGGAACCTTCATGCCAAAAAGCCGCGAGAGTAAACCTAAGATAGGTCAGCCTCTGATAAACCTAACGCGGAGGAAAGTCTCTTCATGCTTTCCTTTTTTGTTTACTTGTAAAAGCATTTACTTGTAAATATCATTTCATCATAATGGAAAATATGAAGAAATATGTGCACATGCATATTAACATGTTATCCTATATTACAAAACAACTAATATCCGTTTTACAGAATAATATTCCTAACACGGATACCTCACATAGCATGTAAACATTTACATTATCCCTAAGACTAAATTACATAAGTTTTTTGTAGGGAAACAATTGGGCATGTTACCCGCTCAAAATCCAAAAAGGCAACGAGCCTACAGCCAATCATGTCTTCTTTTGACCAGTCTAATCCCGTTTCTTGAGAAGAATTTGATGGATTAAGTAAACAAATTATAAATTTAGTTGTTTTGCTTAAAGAATTGCATCAGTCTACTCATGGCTCAAAGATGCCTACACATACAGAATCATCTGCAGAAGGAGGAACTCAAGGTTTGGATAAAACAAATCCGGAACCACAATTGGATACAACCAACAAAGACCTTGAAAACACCCATCTCAAAGGAGATCCAGACACATGTGATATCAGGAAGAAGGTCCTTCAAATGGAAGAAACCATCCGTTCTCTAAAGGGGATTGGAGCACATGGGAGTGTTTCATATGCTGACCTTTGTATATTCCCTGATGTACATTATCAAGAGAAATTTAAAACCTCTGACTTTGAAAAGTATGACGGATTAGGGGATCCTTACACACATTTGAAGGTGTTCATTGGAGAACTTGGATCTTATGCAAAGGACGAGAAGCTCAGAATGCAGCTGTTCCAGAAGAGTCTGACTGTAGAAACCCGTTCATGGTATACTAGATTAGACAATTCAAAGATCCATAGCTGGGAAGAACTAGCTAATGCCTTCCTTACTCAGTACAGCTTCCAGTCTCAGATGGCTCCTGACCGGTATCAGATTACAAAGGTCAAGAAATAGTCCAATGAGTCTTTTAGAGAGTATGCTCAAAGGTGGAGGCGCCTTGCTGCTCAAGTTATACCCTCTATGACGGAATCAGAAATGGTCATGACTTTCATAGACATACAAGAAGCTCCTTTCTATGAGAGAGTCTTAGCGGGTATTGGCAAACCATTTTCTGAAATGATCAAACACGAAGAGATGGCTGAGATGGGGTTGAAGCCAGGAAAGATTCAAGACCTAGCAGCTCTTAAGGTAGTTCTTTGAACACATCCGAATTGGAACTTATGGAAACAACTTGGGAGGGTCCATAAAAAGAAAGAGGAGGATGTTTCCTTAATACTACAAGGTCAAAAAGGCAATCAGAATATGCCTATACAGAGGAGAAACTACTATTCTTTTCAAGCACAGTCTTTAAACCCTCCATTGCCTAAACCTAGAGAAGTAAAGCGCCCTCGAACGTTCACACCCTTAGGGGACTCACTCTAGAATATTCTTGCTCTTCTGACTACTCAGAAGAAAATCAGGCATCTTCTTCCACCAGCCAACCCTAATGGGAGGGGTTTCAATGCTACTTGGAAGTGTGCTTATCATTCCGGGGCACCTGGACATGATACTCAAGATTGTTGGGCCTTGAAACATAAGATCCAAGATTTAATAGAAAACGGTGAGATCGTGGTTACCAAACCAAATCAACCTCATGTGCAAGACAATCCTCTTCCTCATCACAAAGTAGAAGAGGTCAATATGATTAGTTGGAGCAGTGGACAGAGGTCCAATTTTAATGATGAATCATCCCAGACCATCAAAAGATGGTGTTGACAGATGGGATTACGCAAAGTTCCAATTTGCTATGAAACGAACGATGAAAGCTCTTTTTAAGCAAGTTGAACAATTGGCAGAACTAGTGATCCATCAGCATCAAGTCACACGCTAGTTAGTCAGCAAGGAGCATGCCTGTCTCCTTTCTTTTGTTATGAATGCTCCATCATCACCTTCAGAAAGTGAAGCACTAGAGGACAAGGTTGCGAAGAGAGCAAGTGCTAAAGCCCGTAGGGATTTTGCCAAAAGAAAGGAATTTACATAACTGGGCCAACCTATAGAGGAGATATTTCAGATGCTAATCAACGAAGGAAGAATCACCTCTCTTCTACCTCCAATTAATCCCCATTCGAGACGGTTCAACTCTGATGGAGTATGTCAATATCATTCACAATACAAGCAATTCAACTCAAAGGATCTGACAATCCTTTGAAAGTGGCTGCACCAGAGCTAATTTCTTTACCCTTCAGACCACAGTATCATGTTGTCAGCCTACATAAATTCCCATGGAATTATTGAGAAGCTGAAGGATCCATGTCTCATACTACTGCTATAGTGTCGAAGGAAAATCCACTGTATCTTCCTCAGAGGGAGATGAAGCCTACCATAAAAGCAAAGGGGAAGATTCCCATGGAGAAGATTGAGAAATTCCTCCGAACTATGGGCCATAATGAAGCCAACGTGGTTCTAAGCTTAAGAGAAGCTCCACATCAAATCTCAATACTGGACTTGGTTTTCTTTTCTGAGGATCACAGGAAGATCTTATTGAAGGTTTACCGAAATCAGTGGATGTGGAAAAATTTCAACATCTGGTTGATCACATTTTTAATAACAATGTGATATCTTTCACTGATGATGACATACCGCCCGAAGGGACCGGTTATTGTAAGCCATTGCACATTACAGTTTTGTCCTCTAGGTATATGTTAGCTGGAGTTTTGATAGATGGATGTTCGTGTGACTCCCCCAAAATAGGTATACATCACCCATCTCAAGTCACCAAATACATGGTACAAAATTCAAATACAACTTAATTGTACAACAGTCGTGTAAAATACGACAAAACATAATCTAAGAGTTTTAATAAGAATATTGTCATCTAGACAATATCCACACTCAATGGAGTCCTCATTACATTTATTGTCACACTATTTTATAGAATAGTGAGGACTACTAAAACAACCATCTGGACCGTCAATCCGTTCCCCGACTCGTCCCAGCTATATTCTCATTTCTTGAAGAGAACAGTGAAAGAAAGGGTGAGCTCAACTATCCCAGTAAAAAATATTATGACTAAGATAATGCAGAATAAATTATCCTTAGCCTTGATAATATAACAAGCGATAGAATATAATAGACAACAAGTTTAAGATCAACAAGCTGCTGTGGAATAAGTAATCCATTAGAAGAGTCGAGTAGAGCATAAAATCTACTATCTTCTATGATTTAAAAAGTTTTTCAACAACTTTATCATTTGAGACTCGACAATAAATAAAATCGAATCATCCTGCATCACGGCCAAGGATATTCATGTAATCATCAATGGTCATGATTATCTTTGAAAAATCCTGGTATAATAATCATACCAACAATTGTCCATGATGAACTACATGGCCGATGATGACTTTAACCACATCATTCGTCACATTACGGTCATGATTATCTTTGAATAATCCCTAGTCATAATCATACCAAGTCCATCTATGCACGTAAGCCAAAGATGACTTTCATCACAATATAAGCATGAGGATGATGACAATGACATAATAATTCAATAAAACAAGTTCGAGGATAAATTTTAAAGATTTATAATTTAATTTATCCAAAATCAATAACGTCAAATTGTCGACATGATCTTTGCTTTGTGGAGTAAAATTCAAGAATGCTCGGAAGAATATTTCCATGAAAAGATCTTTGGATGAAGCCTTGAAATATCAAGAATATTCCACTAATTTCATGGAGTATAGAAGCTAAAACTTTAACTAAAGCTGAGTATAATAGAATATATGAAACTACAAATGGATTTTCACCGCCATACGGTAATCCACGTAGGCGAGATCATTTCCATAATTTAATAAGGAATGAATCGAAGGATCATTCACCATGCATGCGGTAATCCACATAGATAGGTTATTCCAATGAGAATAATAAAGAATGGAATAACGAAGAATTCATCGTGCATGCGATGATAGCGCATGAATGAGTTATTCCAGCGAATAATAATAAAGAATGAAATAATGAAGAATTCACGGGCGTGGAATGCGATAGACAAGCACCACATGACTTATTCCAGCAGAATAATAAAGAATGCAATAATCGAAGAATTCACCGTGTATCACGATAGACCGAAGAATTTTACGAGACGAGTTATTCCAACAGAATAATAAAGAATGGAATAACAGAAGAATTCACCAGGCATGCGATAGACCGCACAGACAAGTTATTCCAACAGAATAATAAAGAATGGTATAACAACCCTTACGAATATTGAAAGAAATAACTCTCTTCATGAATACAAAATAAATAATACCCCTTACCTTAGAAGAAACTAGATACTGGAATAATGAGGTAGCAGACTTCTCTTCTTCTTTCTCTGTATAATTTCTCTCTATAATAATTGCTCTTGTGAGACTTAGTGAATTGGTGAGAAATGAAGGAAAATGAGCTTTATTTATAGGAAAATATAGTTTGATAATTGCACATTTGGGGCTCAAAATATTACGATTATAATACCTCCCTCTTTTCTTTTCATTTTTAATTTAGTCCTGCAAGTATTATCAAACTTGCACCACCTCCCCTAATAGTAAATCATGTGAATTAATAGTTCATTCAGCCATGACTCGATAGTATAATCATGTGAAAAAACTAATTACATTATAGTACCTTCAACTATACCTCCATTTTAATTTAGTCATGCAAGTATTATCAATCTTGCACCAACTCCCTAATAGTAAATCATGTGAATCAATAGTACACACATGTGAACACATAGTTATAAGCATGTGAATTAATAGCAATTAATTTCTCATTTATCCGGTTAATTACCGATTGGTGATATAACCTCCGGACATCAATTTTTATCAAAATAAATGTCGATTTTCACTAACACTAATAATTCCAACTCAATGGAACTATCAATTTTATCTTTAATCAACACGAACTTATTCATCATTAATATTATAATTCTGATATTTAACAACAGTCGTTCGGGGAAAGAGGGCTTTTAGATAAGGTTTCTCCTTATTGGTAGCATGATTAGGTGACCAAACCTCTCCTTGATAGAACTTCTATACATTGTCGATATTGCAAATAATAATATGAATAACTTTGTCATCTCAATTATTGATTTAATAATATATATATATAATGCGGATGATCTTTGTGACAATAATTGAATCAATAATATGAGAGATATGATGCAACAATTCTTGTAGTAATAATTGAGTATAAGCGAGTGACTTCTCACGTAAGCATCAATAATCAATACCAGTGTTTTATTATGCAACCCGCGCGTATTATTGTACTTTTACTACGGTAGTTCAGCAGTTTTAACGGTAAAACTTTCATAATTATTTTTTATAAAAGATAATTATGTCGTTTTCTAACTAAGACAATACTTCCGTTGTGGGGTCCACCAATGATTGTGCCGTCATATGAATATTCCCTGTTAAAACTAATATTCCCCGACCAATCGAATATTTTATAACAACTTGCTTACTTTGCAAAATTATAAATATTACCCACAACTATAACATTATATCAAATTCATACCATAATATTCAAAAATATATTTCGAGAAAAATATTCTTTATTCATAAAAGTTGGGGTCTTATAACATCTCCTTTTTATGAAATTTCATCCTCAAAATTAGGGTACGTACCTGGTATATCGAAGAGGTGAGGATATCTTGACTTCATCTCAGATTCTAACTCCCAGTTCATTTCTTCCACATCGTGGTTTCCCACAAAACTTTGACTTGAGGTATAACCTTGGAGCGTAGAATATTATCCTTCTTATCCAAGATTTTAATAGTTAACTCTTCATCGTTAAATCTTCCTCTATCTAAATGCGGTTCTAATTCAATAATGTGGTTGGGTCTTTCACATATTTACGTAACATAGATATGTGAAAAGCGTTATGAATCATGAGACATACTTGGCGGTAAGCGAGTTTATAGTCACATGATTCCTACTCGATCGAGGATTATAAATGGGCCGATGAATCGAGGATTGAGCTTTCCTCTCTTTCCAAATCTCGTAACTCCTTTCCATGGAGCAACACGTAACAACACATGATCTCCAATATTGAATTCCACGTCCTTTCGATGAAGATCAGCATAACTCTTTTGTCTATCTTGTGAGGTTTTTATACGTTATCGGATCGTTTGAATCATTTCCGTAGTCATACGTACTAACTTTGGTCCTAACAACGTTGCTTCACCAACCTCATCCCAGCATACTGGAGAACGACACTTTCTTCCATACAACGCCACAAATGGAGCCATGTCAATACTTGTTTGATAACTATTGTTGTAGGAAAACTCCACTAATGCTAAGAACTTGTCCCAACTTTCCTTGAAGTCAAGGACACATAGTCTTAATAAATCTTGAAGAGTTTGAATATTCCTTTCCGATTGCCCATCCGTTTGACGATGATATACCGAACTAAATCGTAAATTCGTGCCCATAGATTTTTGTAAACTAACCCAAAATCTTGAAGTGAATCTTGGGTCTCGATCAGAAACTATGTATACTGGCATACCATACAATCTTACAATCTCATTTATGTATATACTAGCAAGACGTTCAAGTGTAAAATTTTCTCGTATCGGTAAGAAATGAGCAAACTTGGTCAATCTATCAACAATGACCCAAATTGCATCTATGCCTTGAGAAACCTTGGGAAGACCAGTAACAAAATCCATGGTAATGTGCTCCCACTTCCATTCTAGAATTTCAAGTGGTTGTAATGGACCTTTTGGCACTTTATGCTCTGCCTTAACTCGTTGACAAGTTAGACACCGTGAGATAAACCCCGATATCTCTCTCTTCATATTGCTCCACCAAAATGTATGTCGAAGATCATGATACATTTTGGTACTCCCAAGATGGATTACAAACGGTGAGTTGTGCGCCTCCATCATGATTTTATACTTCAAGTTAGAATCGTTAGGAACCTGAAAGTGCGGAGTTGACTCAAAGTATTCCTTCTTCATCGATTCTTGCTTCCGGAATAGCGCCTTCTTGTACTTTCTTCCTCATACGCATCAGCTCCAGGTCTGTAGCTTGAGCAGCTTTAACTTTATCAATTAAAGTCGGTTCTACTCATATATTCTCCATCATCATATGGGTCCCTAGAGTCTTTAAATCTATCTCCATCCTTTGTAAGTTATATAAAATGGGCCTTTGCGTTGACAATATCACACTCGTACCCGCATATGATCTTTTACTCAATGTGTCGGCTACCACGTTCGCTTTTCCAGGATGGTATTGGATGGTATGATCATAATCTTTCAACAACTTAAGCCATCGTCGTTTTCGCATGTTGAGTTCCTTTTGAGTGAAGAAATATTTGAGGCTTTTATGATCGTATAAATCTCCACCTTCTCTCCATACAGGTAATGCCTCCAAATCTTAAGCGCAAAAACGACTGCTGACTCTAGATCATGAGTAGGATAATTCCTCTCATATTCTTTGAGTTGTCGTGAGGCATAGGCTATGACTTTCCCATGTTGCATGAGAACACATCCTAACCCTTTGCCTGAAGCATCACTGTAGATGACAAATCCCTCAAAGCGGATGGTATTGGCGAGCAGTGCTGAAATGAGTCTCCTCTTGAGTTCTTGAAAACTCTTTCACATTCCTCGCTCCAATCAAATTTTGTATCTTTTTGAGTCAATTTGAGTTAATGGAGTAGCGATTCGAGAAAACCCTTTCTGAATCTCGATAATAACCGACTAAGCGAGAAAGCTCGTACTTGATCAGCGACTTAGGTTGCTCGAGCTTTGAATTGCTTCAATCTTTTTGGGTCAACAGATATTCCATGATTTGATATCACGTGCCCAAGGAATGCAACTTCCTCAAGCGAACTCACATTTCTTCAACTTGGCATAAAGCTTGTTTTCACGAAGCTTTTGAAGTATCGACCTCAAGTGTTGTTCATGGTCTTTCATGACTTTTGGAGTATATGAGGATGTCATCAATAAAAGATGACCACAAAGTGATCCAAATATTCCTTGAATACTCGGTTCATCATGTCCATGAAGGCGGCAGGAGCATTAGTCGATCCAAAAGACATGACTAGGAATTCATAATGCCGTCTGGGGAGTTACGAAAGTAGTCTTTAGAATGTCATCAGTTTTAATCTTCAACTGATGATATCCAGAACGAAGATCAATCTTTGAAAAGAATTTGGCTCCTTGTAACTGGTCAAACAGGTCATCAATGCTAGGAAACGGGTACCTATTTTTAATGGTGACATGATTCAACTCCCGATAATCAATACAAAGTCGCATACTTCTATCTTTCTTCTTCATGAATAGAATAGGAGCATCCCAAGGAGACGTACTTGAACGAATGAAACCGATGTCTAACAATTCCTATAGTTGGGTTTTTAACTCATGAAGTTCAATAGGAGCCATTTGATATGGGGCTTTGGAAATAGGTTTTGTACCGGATTCAAGGTCGATACAAAATTCAACTTCACGCTCTGGGGGTAGGCCAGGAAGTTCTTTGAGAATATCGTCGGAAATTTATTAACAATAGAAATATCATTCAAATCTGACGTATTTTTATTTAAATCTGTGACATGGGCTAAGAAAGCTTGACATCCATTTTTCAATAAACGAATAGCTTTATGACTTGATATGACAGTGATTTACATTAGTGGTTTGGTTGCTTGAATTCGTATAATTGGTTGGTTAGGAATATGAAAGCTAACAACCTTACGAAAATAATCGATTTTAACATGATGAGTAGTTAACTAATCAATCCCTAAAATCACATCAAATGCAAGTATTTTCAAAGAAATAAGATCGACGAGTAGTAACGTGCGTTCTGGATTTGAATCAAACAAGACTTATAAGCGAGTGGATGTAATGAAGGTTTCTCTCAGCGGAGTTTTTGAGATAAGTCAAAGTCTAATTTCTCCGGAGTCAAATTTAAACGTTGAGCGCAAGTAGGAGAAATAAAAGAATGGGTAGAACCGGTATCAAATAAGGTATATACTTCGCTAGAGTTTATGATTAGCTTGTCCATGATTACCTCGTTCAGATTCCTCACTTTTTGGGAGGTTACGACAAACGCTCTGCCTTTAACTACCGGTTTTGTCTTGTTTGGGATGGCCTTTGATGCCTCCATCCCAGCTGGACTTAACTTTGGTGCACGACAAAATTGGGCTAGGTGACCTTCTCTTCCACAATTGTAACATGCTTTAGACTGCATCATTCCATTTGGACTGATATGTCCCTTCCCTCCGCATTTGTAATATACGACCGGCGGTCGTTCTCTTTCCTTAACAACAGGTGCTGGTGCTGATGTCTTTCCATCATTGTTTAATCTCCTCTTCTTGAAATGTCCACTCTTATTGTCATGGCCATGATTACCACCGAAGTGATTACCATTTCTGGCATGTTGATTCCTCCACGCTTGTTGTCTAAAACCCGATGATTGCTACCACTAGTATTATCGACTTGTCATTTGCTCTCTCTTGGTTGGGTTGACTCATTATCGCGCTCAATAATTGAGCCCTATTCAAACATCGAATATAAACACGGTTTGTGAGAAATTAGGTATTGACGTATCTCGGGTTTCAAACCTCTTAGAAACATCGCGTCATTCTCTCCTCATTATCGACCAAGTGGGGATATAAGCCGGGACAACTCGGCAAACTTAGCTTCGTCTTTGTGACACGATCGTATTGTTTTGCTCGAGCTTGATGAACTCTACCTCCCTTCATGTGCCGAATACTTTCGGGAAAGTACTTGTCGTTGAGCGTTCTTGGAACTTCTCCCAAGACATCTTGGTGCGATGGGTTGAGTACGCTTTCTGATTCCACCGATAATCTGCCTCTCTCTTTAGCAACATGAAGGTGGCAAAGGAACCTTTTGCTCTCGGAGCATCCCAAGACATCAAATATCTTGGTGATCGCTTTATCCACGTCTCGCCTTAAGTGGTTTTGGCTCTCAAAAAACTATGGTGGTCCCGGCTCCTTAAAGCTGCTTAGCGGTGACCGTCAGGAGAGTTGTCGGTGTTTCCACTGCATTTTGAGCAGGAGCCGCCCTACTTTGATGTTGCATGAATTGCATAAAACCTCTGAACATCCATCGTTAACCATTTGATCGATGTTATTGTTTACACGAGGATTATTGTCTTCTATTGAACATTATCACAGGTATTGATCGTTGGTGACTCAGCGGTCTCATGTGCTTCATTGCTTATCTCAACATTTTTGGATGCCATTTTCAAATACTACCCCACAAAACAAGGGTTAATTAACATATCATATATTATCCCTATACTATCGTGAACCAATTAAATACCAAATAAACTTAGGTAGGTCATACTAGCGAAGGAATTCTCCGTCTTTCCCCTCATAGTTCTTGTCTCACATCTCAGCCAGGGATCATATCCCTAAGCTTTGATACAAACTGTGAATCCCCCAAAATAGGTATACATCACCCATCTCGAGTCGCCAAATACATGGTACAAAATTTAAATACAACTTAATTATACAACAGTCGTGTAAAATATGACAAAACATAATCTAAGAGTTTTAATAAGAATATTATCATCTAGACAATATCCACACTCAATGGAGTCCTCATTACATTTATTGTCACACTATTTTATAAAATAATGAGGACTACTATAACAACCATCTGGACCGTCAATCCGTTCCCCGACTCGTCCCAGCTATATTCTCATTTCCTGAAGAGAACATTGAAAGAAAGGGTGAGCTCAACTAGCCCAGTAAGAAATATTATGACTAAGATAATGCAGAATAAATTATCCTTAGCCTTGACGATATAACAACTGATAGAATATAATAGACAACAAGTTTTAGATCAACAAGCTGCGGCGGAATAAGCAATCCATTAGAAGAGTCGAGTAGAGCATAAAATCTACTATCTTCTATGATTTAAAATTTTTTCATCAACTTTATCATTTGAGACTCGACTTAATAAATAAAATCGAATCATCCTGCATCACGGCGAGGATATTCATGTAATCATCAATGGTCATGATTATCAAGAATAATCCTGGTCATAATCATACCAACAATTGTCCATCGATGAACTACGGGCCAATGAGGACTTTCACCACATCATTCGTCACATTACGGTCATGATTATATCGAATAATCCCTGGTCATAATCATACCAAGTCCATCTATGCACGTAAGCCAAAGATGACTTTCATCACAATATAAGCATGAGGATGATGACAATGAAATAATAATTCAATAAAACAAGTTCAAGGATAAATTTTAAAGATTTATAATTTAATTTATCCAGAAATCAATAACGTCAAATTATCGACATGATCTTGCTTTGTGGAGTAAAAATTAAAGAATGCTCGGAAGAATATTTCAATGAAAAGATATTGGATGAAGCGCAAATATCAAGGATATTCCATTAATTTCATGGAGTATAGAAGCTAAAACTTTAACCAATTGGTTATAATAGAATATATGAAGCGCAAATGGATTTTCGCTCACCATGCGGTAATCCGTAAGAATGAGATCATTTCCACAATTTAATAAGGAATGAATATGAAGGATCATTCACCATGCATCTTGGTAATCCACATAGGCAGGTTATTCCAACAGAAATAAAGAATAAAGAATGGAATAACGGAAGAATTCACCGGGCATGCGATAGAATAATAAAGAATGATGAGTTATTCCAGCAGAATAATAAAGAATGGAATAATGAAGAATTCACGGGCATCGATAGGGCATGCGACGAGGTTATCAGAATAATAAAGAAATAGGTTATTCACCGGCGCATCGATAGAATAATAAATTATTCAATGGAATAATAAAGAATGGAATATGATGCATCACGATACGATATACAGCGCATGAGACGGAGTTATTCCAACGAATAATAATAAAGAATGGTATAAAAACCCTTACGAATATTGAGAGAAATAACTCTCTTTGTGAATACGAAAGAAATAATACCACTTACCTTAGAAGAAACTAGATACTGGAATAGTGAGGTAGCAGACTTCTCTTCTTCTTTCTCTGTATAATTTCTCTCTATAATAATTGCTCTTGTGAGACTTAATGAATTGGTGAGAAATGAAGGAAGAATGAGCTTCTATTAATAGAAAAATATAGTTTCAATAATTGCACATTTTGGGGCTCAAAATATTATTATATAATACCTCTCTCTTTTTCTTCATTTTTAATTTGGTCTTGCAAGTATTATCAAACTTGCACCACCTCCCCTAATAATAAATCATGTGAATTAATAGTTCATTCATGTGACTCAATAGTATAATCTTGTGAAAAAAACTAATTACAGTATAGTACCTTCAACTATACCTCCATTTTTAATTTAGTAATGCAAGTATTAACAATCTTCCACCAACTCCCCTAATAGTAAATCATGTGAATCAATAGTACACACATGTGGACACATAGTTATAAGCATGTGAATTAATAGCAATTAATTGCTCATTTATCCGATTAATTACCGATTGGTCAATATAACCTCCGGACATCAATTATTATCGAAATAAATGTCGATTTTTCACTAACACTAATAATTCCAACACAATGGAACTATCAATTTCATCTTTAATCAACACGGACTTATTCATCATTAATATTATAATTCACAATATTTAACAACCAGGTCGTTCCCAGGAAAGATGAGGCTTTCCGATAAGGATTTCTCCTTATTAAGGCCTTGATTAGGTGACCAAACCTCTCTTGTGAACTTCTAGACATTGTCAATATTGCAAATAATAATATGAATAACTTTGTCATTTTAAATATTGATTTAATAATATATATTATGTAGATGATCTTGTGATAATAATTGAATCAATAATATGAGAGATATGATGTAGAAATTTACTGTAGCAATAATTGAGTATAAGCGAGTGACTTCTCACGTAAGCATCAATAATCAATACCGTAGTGCTCTTATGCAACCACAGCGTATTACTATACTTTTACTACTAAGGGTAGTTCAGCGGTTTAACGGTAACACTTTCGCCGTTATTTTTTATAAAAGATAATTCTGTCGTTTTCTAACTACGACAATACTTCCGTTGTGGGGTCCACCAATGATTGTGTCGTCGTACGAATATTCCCTGTAAAACAAATATTCCCAGACCTATCGAATATTTTATAACAACTTGATTACTGTGCAAAATTTATAAATATTACCCACAACTATAACATTATATCAAATCCACACCATAATATTCAAAAATATATTTCGAGAAAATTATTCTTTATTCATAAAAGTTGGGGTCTTACGACTTGTCTCTGAATATTTGTCCTTATACCACTTTGGTGAAGATGAATGTCAATCTCAAATGGATCCGAAGTAGCCATACGGTTATCAAAGCTTTTGATGGATCCCGACGAAATTCTATCGGAGAGATTGAGCTGTCAATTGAAATTGGTCCTCATACATTTTTCGTATTTTTTCACGTCCTCGAGATAGATTAAGGATACAACCTGTTATTTGGGAGACCATGGATCCACATGGCTGGAGTCGTCCCTTCTACACTTCATCAAAAACTTAAATACATTGTCAACAATAGCCAAGTCACTGTCAACGCGGAGTTGGAATGTCCTGAACAAGGAGACATGCCACTCATCAGCTTCAATTCAGAAGTTGAGCCAGCCAGTTTTCATACTTTAGAAGTGAGCAACACGCAATACCATCCTATTGGAGCCCCACTTCCTGTACCCAATATTTCTGTCGAAGTGATGGCCGCTACACAACAAATGATGTCATTGGGTCATCATCCTGGACAAGGGCTGGGTAAAAATCATCAGGGTATTAAAAACCCAATTCAAATGTCCAATCATACCGCGATAGCCAGACTAGGCTATTCTGCCAGTTCCAGTCATAGGAATCCTCATAAGCACAAGTAGATTCCTCAAGCTCCTGCCACATGGCGATTATCTCCACCTGCAACTCCTGAGCCTATACAGTGTCCGATAAAGGCGCCAACCCATATTATGGCTATGCTATTTTCCAAACCAGTATCGGTTAAAGCAAAAGAGGTCCTGATTCCTAATCCCAAAGTGGAAGAGAGGGAACATAAACGTAAACATGACATCACCCTGATGATGTCAGACATACGCATCATTGTCCATGAGGAGCATGCAAACAGATACACCCCAGACAATGATTGCCCAGATGTTATGATCATCATTCAGGAGAAGGAGGACGGTGACAGCCCCTCTATCACTGTTGTCCATCAGGACTTTACCCTCCATAATTGGAGCAGCACTCCATGCATTGGTCGACGAGGGTAAAATGGGTAGAAATTCCATCTGCCCTGCAGGTAACTTTAATTGCTTACTTTTATGTATAATATTAGCAGTTATTTTATTAGTACATGCTAACACTTTATATGATTAAACAGTTTCATATATTAAGTGAAAGCATATTTTGTTTCAGGACTCTGAATTTAGATGTGCCTGTACTTGCTGATGAGTTGCTTTTTCTCCACAAGGACTGTAACTTTGATGAAAAGTTGGACTAAGACTTGATGGAAGTACAAGAGGACATTGAGATACCCTAGGAGATCAAAGAATGGGTCTAGGACAAACCTAAACCCAACCTTGATCAAACCACTTCTTTCAATCTCGGAACCTTAGAAAACTCTAAGCTAATGCAGATTGGTTCAGACCTCATTCCAAACCAACGAAATGATATTGTTGCACTAGTAACCCAATTCCAGGATGTGTTTGCATGGTCTAATGAAGATATGGTGGGTTTATCCACTGACATTGTCCTTCATCGCCTTCCCATTAAAAAGGGATTTAAGCCAGTCAGGCAGAAGCTCAGGCGATTGAAACCTGAGTGGAGTTTAAAGGTGAAAGAAGAAAGTTGTCATTATCATGTTGTCTACATATCCTGAATGGATATCCAACATAGTTCCCATACCTAAACCGGGAGGAAAGGTGCGAGTTTGCATGGATTACTGGGATTTAAACAAAGCTTGCCTTAAAGATAGCTTTCCCATGCTCTTTATCCACATTCTCATTGACAATATTGCTCGATACGGCATGTATTCATTTGCGGATTGCTTCACGGGGTAACATCAGATTATGGTTGCTGAGGAGGATTATGAGAAAACTACTTTTATCACGCCTTGGGGAACCTTTTGTTATAGACGGTTGTCATTTGACCTCATTAATACCAGAGAAACCTATCAGCGAGCTATGATGGCTCTTTTCCATGACTTAATGCACAAAGAGATAGAGATCTACGTGGATGACATCATTGTCAAATCGCGAAGGGAGGAAGACCACTTAGACCATCTCAGAAAGATTTTTAATAGGTTGCATAAGTACAACTTGAAGTTGAATCCAGCCAAGTGCGCCTTTGGCGTTAAATCAGGTAAGTTGCTAGGATTTCGATCGACCACAAAGGATTGGTGGATCCCACCAAAATCTAGGCCATCACTGAAATGCCCATTCCTCAGACAGAGAAGGAAATACGGGGATTTTTGGGAAGAATCAACTTCATTAGTAGGTTTATTTCTCAACTCATAACAACCTGTGAACCCATCTTCAAGTTGTTAAGGAAGAACTTTTCCATGAAATAGAATGATGAGTGTCAGAAAGCCTTCCTTACAATCAAAGAGCAGCTTGTTAACGCTCATGTCTTGGTACCTCCTAGGGATGATGTTCCCATGTTCATGTACATGTCCATTAATGACAATGCTATGGGTTGCATGCTGGGACAGAAAGACGATAGAGGCCAAGAACGAGCTATCTACTACCTCAGCAAAAGATTCAACAATAGTGAACACAAGTACACTCTTATTAAGAAGACTTGTTGTGCTTTAGAATGGGTGACAAGTGGATTTTATATCCACGAATTGATGTCCAATTTAAGCTTAATTGTTGTTAAATATTTATTTCTATGATCTTTTTTTACTTGTTTCTTGTTATTTTATGTATAGGATGGGTGGTGTGGTGCATGAGTGAAAAAGGAGGCAATTGGAGCATTATGGTTGCAAGTATGAAAGTCAGTCAAGCCAACTAGTATAACCTACCCCCACCGGGGCGGGCCCATTTTGCCCTTACACCCCCGCCGGGGAGGGGGGTCTTCAATATTGTTTAATAGTAGCTATGCTCGCTTGATGGGGTGATTATAAGCTTATACCCATTTGGGGCTGAAGTGCCAATCTGAGTGTCTTGTTTTGCTTTAAACTCTGATGGAACATGGATTGTAAGTATTTTGGATTGCATTTGGACTCTAATGGACATAGGACTTTGACAAAAACGTGTGTGTTGGATGTATATGGAGGAACTAACAACAAATTGAATAACATACAAGGCAAATTATAGAGATTAATTCCAGAATTTCATAGCAAGCTTTGGAGGAAGACTTTGAAGAGATTTTCGTGTCGATTGCGTATTAAGGCTATGTGAAGGGCGTTTTGCATTATTCGTGTTCTCAGTCTTATATTTGTAATTAAAAAGATGTTATCTTTAATTTATTCAGTTATTATTTCATTCATGATGAACTAATTCACTTTTTAGGCTTATGATGGATCCTTAAGTGAAATGATGGTTTTATAACTTTGATTTTTTGTTCAATAAACTATTTTCCAGTTTATTTGTATTAATTTAAGCTTGAATTTATGAATTTCCTGATCAACAATTCTTTGTGAATTTGTATTGAATCGATAGAGGATATACGATTTTAGACTTAGTTAATATAGCATGTGTTCTTAAATTTTGTGAATAACAGAATCTTGATGAATGTTAAGGTAGAGATATGCTTGACATCACATGTAATCGGATAGAGAACTTAATCTTAAACCTTCTTTACTTTTAATTCACATAGAGATATAGAGAGTTAGTTAATTAAGGTGTTTAACTTGTTTCTATCTAATTTGTGGATTTAGGTTAATACGGTATTAGTGCATCAAGAGGTGGCTAGTACTACATTCGTGTTCTTGATTAATAAACTGGGATAGTGAGTTGAATTGGAATAAAGGTGTAAAAATCAGAGTGAAGCTTAGGGTGAAATCATAAGTCTAATTCTCCATTAATTATTTGAAATTTTAGTTTTTTATATTTGTGATTGTTTTGAGATCATATATTTATTATAATTTAGTTTTTATAGTTTTAAACATTGAATTGGATAGTTTAATAAAACTAGAATTAATAGGAAATTGATAATTATGAGGTTATATTTCGTACTAAATTGTCTCTGTGGGAACGATACTCTACTCACCATTATATTACTTGGTGACCACGTATACTTTCATGTTGTGCATAATTAGATTTTACCCAACAAGTTTTTCGTGCCATTGCCGGGGACAAATTTAGTATAGATTTTAATATTTTTACGATATTAGTTTAATTAGTCCAGGTTTACTTAAACATTTTTATTTTTGTTTTGTTCCTCTTATTTCAGGTTTTTGAAGTGGTTTATGCAAACTCGTTCCAAAAATCCAGACTTGCTGCCTTTTGAGGACGACATTGAGAAACGGTTCCAGAGGTTAAGTAAGTGGATCAAGGAAACAAGGGAAGAATTCGAAAACTCTAAAAAAGAAGAGGTAATGGCAGCCGAAGATCAAAAAGCGGTGAGGAATTTTGCTACACCCAAAGTGACTGAACTGCAATCAAGTATTACTAGACCTGCTATAGCTGCAAATACATTTGAAATCAAGCTTGGGACGATTCAAATGATCCAAAATTCAGTTCAGTTTGGGGGATTGGCAAATGATGATCCGAATGAACATCTGGTCAGCTTTCTAGAGATTTGTGACACTTTCAGGTATAATGGGGTGTCGGATGATGCGGTGAGACTGTGCTTGTTTCCATTCACCTTACGAAACAAGGCGAAGAGTTGGTTACATTCTCTACCGTCGGGATCAATAACTACGTGGGAAGACCTAGCTCAGAAATTCCTTGCAAAATTCTTCCCACCAGCAAAAATGAGGAATGAGATAACGATGTTTGAACAGCAACACGGGGAGTCACTGTATGAGGCATGAGAAATATATAAAGAATTTCTTCGAAAGTATCCACATCATGGATTGCCAAAGTGGTTGCAGATGAACACGTTTTACAACGGATTGAACGGAAACCTCAGAACAAGTATTGATGCAGCTTCGGGTGGAGCGTTCATGGCTAAGAGTTGTGAGGAGGCCTATGAATTGATAGACACTATGGCAGCTAACAATTACCAGTGGCCCACAACAAGAATGACACAGGCAAAGACAACTAGAGTGCTAGAAGTAGATGGTGTGACAGCAATACAATCGTAAATTTTAGCACTTTCAAAGAAGTTGGATGCTATGACAGGGGTACAGGAACAACAGGCACAGTAAGTGGCAATTAGTTGTGAGTTGTACGTGGGTGAACATCCTACAGATCAATGCGCAATTATTCCAGCATCAGTACAATTTGTGGGCAGTTATAACAGAATTTCGTAGAATACATACCAGAATGCTTACAATCAAGGGAATAGGAATCATCTGAACTTTTCATGGAGTAATAATCAACATCAACAAGCTCCACGACCATCATATCCTCCAGGATTTCAGAATCATCAACAACCAGATCAACATCAAGAGAGGAAATTAGATTTAGAGGAGTTGGTGATAAAATACATAACAAGCAATGAGGTGGCTATGAAAAATCAAGCAATGGCAATGAAATCACAAGAGATGGCCATCAAGAATCTAGAGAATCAGATAGGGCAAATTGCATTAGCATTGAACAATAGACCAAAAGGGACTTTACCAAGTGACACCAAAAGAAATCCAAAGGGTAATCACGAGCAATGTCAAGCCATTATGTTGAGAAGTGGAAAACATGAGGGTCAAAAAATAGAAAATTCGGCTACAAAAGAGGTTGAGACGGATAGAGAAAATACAGTGGTTGAGGTCAAGTAGGGGGAAGAAAAACAAGTGGAAAAGAGCAAACCAGTTAACGTACCAGTTGTCTATCCTCACCCACCATTTTAGCAAAAAGTTCAAAAATAGAAATTAGATAAGCAGTTCGCTAAATTTTTGGAAGTTTTTAAGAAACTTAAGATTAGCATCCCGTTCGCAAAAGCCCTAGAGCAGATGCCAAGTTATGCGAAGTTCATGAAAGGGATTCTGTCCAGGAAAAAGAAATTGGAAGATTTTGAAACAGTGTCATTAACAAAGGAGTGTAGTACGGTGTTATAGCGAAAGTTGCCCCCAAAGTTAAAAGACCCGGGGAGTTTCACCATTCCATGCACGATTGGGAATATGGAGTTCAACAAATGTTTTTGTGATTTGGGAGCGAGTGTGAACCTTATGCCATTATCAGTTTATACGAAATTGGGTTTGCCCGCGCCAAAGCCTACGAACATCTCATTGTAGTTGGCAAATAGGTTAGTCACATATCCGAGAGGCATTGTAGAGGACATATTGGTTAAGGTTGATAAGTTTATATTCCCCGCAGATTTTATTATTCGGATTTTGAGGAGGATAAAAACATCCCGATTATCCTAGGGAGACCTTTCTTGGCTATGGGTAGGACACTCATCGACATACAAAAAGGTAAACTTACTATGAGGGTCCAAGATCAAGAAATAAAATTTAACGTGTTTAAGGCCATGAAATTCCCTACGGATGAAGAAGAATGTTTTAGGATGGATCTCATTGACCAAATAATCAGCGAAGACATGAACAAGAGTTTGGTGAACGATCCATTGGAAACGACATAATTGGGGGATGAAGAGTTTGATGATCCAGAATTTGTGGACTATTTGCAGATGCTAGATTACCTACCACGAGTTAGCAGATTTAAAACACCCTTCAAATCATTGTACAAAGAGGATAAAGCCACAACAAGCATAAAACCGTCATTGGAGGAGCCACCGACTCTGGAACTTAAGCCACTCCCTAAACACCTTAGGTATGCGTATTTAGGTAATTCTAATTCTTTACGTGTTATTATTTTTCTGCACTTAACGATTTGCTGAAAGAAAAGTTGCTGAAAGTGTTGAGGGACCACAAATCGGCTATAGGATGGACAATCGCGGATATCAAGGGAATCAGCCCATCCTTTTGCATGCACAAAATTTTGATGGAAGACGATACAAAACTGATGGTGGAGCAACATAGACGGCTTAACCCTATTATGAAAGAGGTAGTCAAGAAGGAAATACAGAGATGGTTGGATGCGGGTATCATTTACTCGATTTCAGACAGTAAGTGGGTTAGTTTGGTGCAATATGTGCCGAAAAAGGGAGGAATGACCGTGGTTCAGAATGATGACAATGAGTTGATTCCGACAAGGACAGTGACTGGTTGGAGGGTTTGCAAGGACTACAAGAAATTGAATAAAGCAACCCACAAAGATCACTTTCCTTTGCCCTTTATCGATCAAATGTTAGACAGATTGGCTGGACATGAGTACTACTGCTTATTGGATGGATATTCAGGTTATAATCAGATCGTCCTCGCTCTTGAGGATTAAGAGAAGACTACATTTACATGCCCATACGACACATTCGCATTCAAGAGAATGTTGTTCGGTTTGTGTAATGCACCCGCTACCTTCCAGCGGTGTATAATGGCCATCTTCTCGGATATAGTAGAGAAGAATGTGGAAGTCTTCATGGACGACTTCTCTGTCTATGGGGATAACTTTGATGCATGTTTGGAAAATTTGGTAATGGTCTTACAAAGATGCACCGAAATGAATTTTGTCCTTAACTGGGAAAAGTGCCACTTTATGGTGGAAGAAGGTATAATTTTGGGGCACAAAGTCTCGGCTCAAGGATTAGAGGTTGATAAAGCTAAACTGGAAACAATTGAGAAACTGCCTCCACCATGTTCAGTTAAGGGAATTAGAAGTTTTCTGGGACATCCTGAGTTCTACAGGAGATTTATAAAGGACTTCTCTAAAATTGCAAAACCTTTGTGCAGTCTTTTAGAGAAAGATTTGATTTTCAAGTTTGATGAGGAGTGTAAATGGGCATTCGAGTTGTTAAAGAAGAAATTAACTACAGCTCCCATGATCGTCGCACCGGATTGGAATGTGCCTTTTGAGCTAATGTGTGATGCAAACGACTATGCAATTGGGGATGTTTTGGGTCAACGTCGAGAGAAAGTATTTCACGTAATATATTATGCAAGTAAGACACTCACGGAAACTCAAATGAATTACACAACTACGGAAAAGGAATTGCTTGCAATGGTGTATGCGTTCGATAAATTCTGGGCATAGTTGATCGGGACTAGTGTAGTAGTTTATATAGATCACTCGGCCATTCGGTACTTAATTGTGAAAAAAGATGCTAAGCAACGCCTTATAAGATGGATTCTCCTTTTACAAGAGTTTGATTTAGAAATAAAGGATAGAAAGGGGACAGAGAACCAAGTCGCCGATCATTTGTCTAGGCTGGAAAATCAAGATAAACAAAAAGAGGACAAGTGTGTAATCAACGAGTCATTCCCATATGAGCAATTATTTGGGGTAAATACAGAATTTCCATGGTACGTGAACTATGAGAATTATCTAGTGAGCAACGTTCTTCCACCTGATCTTAGAAGACAACGGAAAAAAAAGTTTCTTCCTGACGTCAAATGGTACATGTGGGACGAACCTTATCTATTCAAGTAGTGCGCCGACAAGATGATTAGAAGGTGTGTGCCCTACAGTAAAGTGAAGAACATACTGCATGAGTGTCACTCATCTGCATGTGGGGGTCATTATGGTAGTGAGCGAACATCGGCAAAGGTGCTTCAAGCCGGGTTTTATTGGCCTACATTGTTAAAAGATGCCCACCAATTTGTTAAAACATGTGATAGATGTCAAAGGGTGGGCAACATATCAAAAAGGAATGAGATGCCACTACAAACAATTCTAGAAGTTGAGATTTTCGATGTATGGGGCATAGATTTCATGGGGCCATTCCCTTCATCACTTCACAATCAGTACATATTACTCGCAGTGGATTATGTCTCAAAGTGGGTTAAAGTTGCAGCACTCCCAACTAACGATGCCAAAGTGGTTCTCAAATTTCTGCAGAAGAACATTTTTACGAGGTTTGGCACGCCGAGAGATATTATAAGTCATGAAGGTAGTCACTTCTGCAACAAATCATTTACAGCTTTATTGGCAAAGTATGGGGTCAACCATAAGGTGGCGACGACTTATCATCCCCAAACCAAGTGGGCAAGCTGAGGTTTTGAACAAGAAAATAAAGAGAATCTTGGAAAAAGTGGTAAACTCGAATTGAAAGGATTGGTCCCTCAGGTTGGATGATGCATTATGGGCCTACCGAACTGCGTATAAAACACCGATTGGTATGTCACCATATCAACTACTATACGGAAAGGCTCGTCACTTACCTGTCGAGTTACAGCATAAGGCTTACTGGGCAATTCAGAAACTCAATTTCGATCAAGCAGCTGTGAGGGAAAAGCTACTACTGCAATTAAACGAGCTTGACAAATTTTGACTTCAAGCCTATAAGAACTCTAAGCTTTACAAGGAAAAGGTCAAGAGATGGCACAACCAAAAAATCATGCAAATAATGTTTGAGCCGGGGCAATCAGTCCTATTGTTCAACTCACGGTTGAGATTGTTCCCATGCAAGCTGAAGTCAAGATGGTCGGGGCCATTCACCATAAAAAGGGTGTTCTCTCATGGCGCCGTTGAACTCTACAGTCGGAATCCATTAGAAACTTTAAAAGTCAACGGTCAACGATTAAAGAACTATTGGGGTGGAGAGTCCAACACCGATGTCATCGCCATCACATTATCTGACGTACCATGAACAGGAAGTAGTCAGGTTGAACGACTTAAAATCAAGCGCTAATTGGGAGGCAACCCAATCATACTTTTATTTTTCGTATTTTCATTCATAATTGTTAGATTATAGTTTATAATACGTTCATTAAGTAGGTATTATATTGTATGAGTCGTGTTAATCTCACAACCATGCTTGAAATGATCTACAAGTATACTCACATGTATGTTTCATGGCTTGAAGATGTCAAAATGTTCATAAAATGAAGTAACATGGGAGAAAAGAAGAGCAAAAAGCTGAGTTAGTAGTGAACATTCCTGCCGGGGTGGGCCCCTAATAAACTATACCCACTGCTGGGGCGGAAGTTTCCCAAGATTATTAATAATGAGCATGCCCACTGGGTCGGGCTTGATATGTCTACTACCCCCCGCCGAGGCGGGGGTCTTGAAACTCAATAGACAGATTCGGCAGTTACACACGTCTTCTTCCCAATTACACACTACTTCCCCACTACTTCATACTACTACTTCTCTTTCCTCCTCAATTATAACTTCAAACTCTACCCATTATAAACATCATTACCCACGATTTAGTCAGTATAATTCCATCATCTCACCCCATTACTACACACAAACCCATTACCTCCATCAATTACTCCTATTCTTCTCCATCACACCACCTCTATATAAAAACATCCTCCCAACCCAAGTTCATCACATACACTCAATTTGAAATCAGGAAGCAATGAATTAGGGTTTGTATTATGGGAATTCAAACCTCTTCATCTTCAATCACCACAATTACCATAAATTCATCAATTGGGGGAAGAAATCACTGTGCACACCAAGTGTTTGATAGTTTGTGTGAACTAAGTTTGGGGGGAGATATTGTTGTCTAGGCTTCCGAAAATCAATGGCTTCGTAACCCACATCAAAACGACAAAGGGGAGAAAGGTCAAGGCCCACACAACCGACACGGACCTTTGATCGCCGTAAATTTGTAAGTGTCACTGCCACCGACCGGTACGACTATATGATGACAACAGCTCTTACACCGGAGCGGGGGTTGGCACCAGATCATGTCGACGATGAAATGATGCAGTAAATCTATCAGAAAGGTTAGAACAAGTTCATCGAGAAACCTGAGTCCGCCGTTGTCAACATAGTCAAGGAGTTCTATGCGAACGCCGAGGACAAAGCCCCCTTTAATGATTATGTGTGGGGTCGATTAGTCCTGTTTAGCATTAACGCCATAAATACCTATTATTAATTGCACGTGCCTCAACAGTGTTAATATGCTCACCTACGCGATTTTAATCCAGACTATGAGGTGATACTCAAAGAAATGACTAAGTCGGGAACAACATGGATTAAAGGTCGAAAGGGAGGCATAATTTTTCATAGAAAAGATCTTAGTCGGTATGGTAAAATTTGGTATGCTTTCTTATGTGCTAAATTGTATCCGTCTCAACACACATCAGACGTGACCAAGAAGAAGGCACTACTTCTATACGCAATTGTGAAAGATTTCATCATTGATGTTGGGGCCATAATCTGTTTTTCCATTCGCCGATTCTTATGAGGAAACTTTTCTGGTGGCTTGCCACACCCATCACTCATATGTGGGTTGTGTCGCTAAGTAGGTTGTAAGACCCCAACTTATTAATAATGAAATTTAGTTTTCTCTATTTATTATTTTGAAATAGTAAGGGTTGATTTGATTAATGTGGATAGTTATGGGTAAAATACGCAAATATTTCAAAATAAGCAAGTGGTTATAAAATATTCATTGTTGTCGGGGAATATTCGTTTTAGTCGTGGAATATTAAATCTTTGTTGGGGAATATTCATATACGACGGTGCGACCATGTGTGGGCCCCATAACGGAAAGCGATTGGATGAAGAAAATGACAAATATAAGTTGGTTAAAAATAACGGCGTAGTTGTTACCGTTAATATTGTTAAAATACTCGGTGGTTAAAACACAGTAGCACACGGTATTGCACCAATTATTGATTCTTACGTAAGAAGGCACTACTCAATAATGGTTACGAATTAATCTTATTCGATTATTTATTGATTTAATAATTGTTGCGTTGATATTTTATATTGTCATTGTTTCAATAATTGTCATTTACGGTATTTTCATTATCGAAGCAATAATTTATATTATCTAAATAATATTATTAGATAACATTATTGGCAATGTCTAGAAAGTTACATCTAAGGAGAGGTTTGGTCACCTAATTGCTGGCGCCGATGAAGGAGAAATTCTTATTGAAAGCCCCTCTTTCCTGGAGGCGCACAGTTTGTCAATATTGTGATTCTGTAATATTATTTGTGAATAAATAATTATTGATTCATATGATGAGGAAAATATTGATTTTATGTGGATATAGATGGAGAAAATTTTTAATGTGACAATTGTTGAAAATTGAAATTTTATCTTTTTCTGATAAAATAATTCATTTAAATATATTATTATATTTTAATAATATAATAATGGTGATATTTTTACAACGAATGTGGGATATATGAGTATACGAGGAGGAAGAGTATTTTTGTTGCAATAAATGTTTAAAACATGTTAAACATGTCGGTGGACCCCATTTATTGGTGAAATTTGATTATAGCACAGTAAAATCTCCCGTTTGTGGATTTCGGTCAATTTCTGTTTGGAATTTGGAAAAACTTTCTTCTGAAAAGTTGTAGAGAATTGAATTTCCTATAAAAACTCGCAAGATTCGAATTTTCTAATAGAATGGCTATTTATTATGAATTATTGAAGTTCCGAAGCTCCGAAATAATGGATTTTTGGAAGTTTAAAATATTTTAAATAACAAAAACGTTTTTTTCATTATGGTGTGTTACACATGTGTGTTGAATGAGCTGAATTCAGTTCTTGGAAGGTTGGCGTAGGAAAATTTAATTTATATATTAATATTATATTAAATTTTCTGCTTTGGTGTTCTAAGCATTTTCCTATAAATAGGGTGCTTAGGTTAGAATTGAAAATTACACTAGAAACTGAAGTTTTCTCTCTCTATATTATCGAGCGTATTCTTGTGAGTATTTTAAGTATACTTTGAGTATTGCTATACTGGTACAAGTTCAAGTTATAGTCAATATCCAGGTGTTTGTTTGACTAAAATCTTGTCTTTGTGTGGTAAGGGATATTATTTTTTTCGTAATGATATTATTTCTTCAATATCATTATCTTTGAAATATTGATCTGAAGTTTTATCAAATTTGGAACTTTTGGTGTCTGAGTTACTTATTCAAGTATACTCAAGACTATTCACGATATCTGATACTATTCACGAATCGGCACTATTCATCGAAAAATAAAATTTTTCTTTAAATCTAAAATATCTATTGTGGATACTAGTTTTGATTGTATCCATGTTTTGATCATTCTTGAATTTTACACCACTATGATTATTTTTGAGGTATTTTTGGACATGGATAAAACAAAGTACTTAATCCTTAATCCTTATTCCTTGTCATTTTGTTTCAATGGATTCGTTTCTTTAAAAATATTTTCATCATCCTCGATCTTAAATGATGATATTATTGAATATCTTTGGCTGTAGTGCAAAGATGAATGATTTGAAGAATATATTTGGTCCAGTAGTGCAAAGATAAGCGGTGTTTAGATGAACATGACTAATGATGAATATCTTTGGCCTGTAGTGCAAAGATGAATATTTGATTCTAGATATATATTGATTGATGTTACGGGGATAAAAGATAGAGCGATGAACTTTTAAATTCATACATAGAAAGATGTGGTTTGCATTCTCTACTTAACTCTTCTAATGAATTATTATTTTCAGCTGCGAATATTGATTTAAAATTTGTTGTCTATTGTATTCTATTAGATTTTTTCCTGTTGAAGACTAACGGTAATTTGTTGTATATTATCTTAGTCATAATATTCTTTCTTGGGCTAGTTGAGCTCACCTTTTTCTTTTTGTTCCATTTTTCTCGGGGAGGCGAGAATATAGCGAGTACAGTCGGGGTATGGAATGAAGGTTCTAGAGAGAGTTGTTTAGTAGTCCTCACCATTTTGTAAAATAATATATCAATAAATGTGATGAAGATTTATTTGAGTATAGATATTGTCTAGAAGATAATATTTGTATTCAAACTCACGTTTTTCTTGTTGTAATAATAAAGTTGTAGTTGTTTTACATGCCGTATTGACAACTCTTCGAGAATGAGTGATGTATACCTATTTTGGGGCATCACGGTTGGTATCAGAGCTTAGGGATATGATCTCTGGCGGAGATCGGGGAATAGAACTAGGAGGGGAGAGACGAGTAAATCCTTCGCTAGTGTGTCCTACCTAAGCTTATTTGTTAGTTGGTTAGTATATAGGGATATTATGTGATATATTGATTTCCTTAATTAACCCTTGTTTTATGACAATATTTGAGAATGTCGACTGAGAATATTAACAATGGAAATGAGACCGTGGAGACGCCTGTACTCACCAACGAGGAGAACGTGCAACAGGCTGGCAATGTTCCTCCTGTGAACAACACCACTGAGCAGATGATGAATGAGGGGATGTTTAGAAGCTTTTTGCAGTTCATGCAAAATCAGACGAGGGAGACTCGTGTTCAAAATACAGGAGGAAATGATAGCAATTCACGGGTTGTCACAGCCAAGCAGTTCAAAGAGTTGGGACCACCAGAATTTAAGGGAAAGCCAGATCCGATCATGGCGGAAACATGGGTCAAGCAAATTACCAAGATATTCGATGTCTTGGGATGCGGAGGAAACGAAGGTTCCATTCGCCACCTTTTATGTTTCGTGGTGAGGCGGACTCTTTGGTGGGAGTCTCGTGAAGCGTACTCCATCCGTACCGCACTCGGCATGTCTTGGGAGAGGCGTTTGAAACTATTTAATGACAAATACTTTCACGAAAGTGTTCGTCATATGAAGGAAGTGGAGTTCATTAGATTAGAACAAAACAACATGATGGTGTCTCGAAGACGAGGCAAAGTTTGCGAGTTATCCGTGTCAGACCTCATTTGGTGGAGAATGAGGAACGATATGGCGGATGTTTCGAGAGGTTTGAAACCCGGCATACGATAATATCTCATTTCTCATAAATTTTCTCTCTATTGAGGATGTTGTTAATGTGGCTCAATTGTTAGAGCAAGATAACGAGTATGTTCAACCGAGGACCATAACCGAGGATCGTACGGAGATAATAGTCAGCAGTAATAATGATAACCAAATGGAGAAAGAAAGCAGACGGACAAAAATGGTAACCACTACGGTGGTAATCATGGCCATGAAAATAGAAGAAGCGAAGTGAGGAGATTTTAAAAGAGGAGATTTAACAACGACTATGTGAAGAGGCAGCGGTCTTAAGCAAAGAATCGGGTTCTAAGGGAGGAGAACGACCACCTGTCGTATATGCTACAAATGCGGAAAAGAGGGACATATTAGTCCAAACTGCCCACAACAGTTCAAGGTATGCTATAATTGTGGAAAGGAAGGACATATCGCTCGAGATTGTACGGTAGCGAAACCTAGTTCAGTGGGGACGGTGACTCAAAAGACTGTCCCAGAAAAGTCAAAGTCAACGGTTCCGGGAAGAGCGTTTGTTGTGACTGGTCAAAATGCGAGGAACCCAAATGAGGTGATCATGGGTAAGCTATTTATAAATTCTTGTGAAGTTTATACCTTACTTGATACCGATGCTACCCATTCATTTATCTCTCCTGCATGTGCTCAACGTTTAAACTTGACTCCAGAGAAATTAGACTTTGACCTATTTGTGGAAACTCCGTTAGGAGAAACTTTCATCACATCCACTGTTTATAAATCTTGTTTGATTCAAGTTGGCACCATCACCTTACCTGTTGACCTTATCTCTTTAAAGATACTTACTTTTGATGTGATTTTAGGGATTGATTGGTTAACTACTCATCATGCCAAAATTGATTGTTTTCGTAAGGTTGTTAGTTTTCATAATCCTTACCAACCTGTTATGATTTAATTCAAGCAACTAAACCATTAAAATCAATCATCATCATATCTAATCATAAAGCTATTCGTTTATTGAAAAGCGGATGTCAAGCTTTCTTAGCCCATGTTATAGATTTGAATAAAGACACGCCAAATTTGAACAATATTCCCTGCTTTATTGACTTTCCGGCGTATTTCTGAAGAACTTCGCAAGCTCACCACCCCCGAGCGTGAAGTTGAATTCTTTATTGATCTTGAACTTTGGTACAAAGCCCATTTCTAAAACCCCATATCGAATGGCTCCTATTGAACTTAAGGAGTTAAAGGTCCAACTATAGGAATTGTTGGACATCGGTTTCATTCATCCTAGTACATCTCCTTGGGGTGCTCCTGTTTTATTCGTAAAGAAGAAAGGCGGAGTATGCAACTTTTGTATTGACTATCTCGGGAATTGAACCATGTCACCATCAAGAATAGGTATCCTCTACCTCGTATTGATGACTTGTTTGACCGATTTGCAAGGGCACAATTCTTTTCAAAATCAATCTTCGTTCGGATATCATCGGTGAAGATTAGGCGAGGATATTCCAAAGGCGCCTTTAGAACTGATGACGGGCATTATGAATTCTTAGTCATGTCTTTCGGATTAACTAATGCTCCTGCAGACTTTCATGGATATGATGAACCGAGTATTCAAGGAATATTTGGATCGATTCGTTGTTGTTTTTATTGATGACATCCTCATATATTCCAAAAGTCGTGAAGATCATGAGCACCATTTGAAGTTGGTACTCCAAAGGCTTCGTGAAAACAAACTATATGCCAAATTGAAGAAATGCGAGTTCGGCGAGGAAGTAGCATTCCTTGGGCACGATGGTGTCGAAACATGGAGTATCTGTTGATCCCAGCCGAAGATTGAAGCAATATAAAGTTGGGAGCAACCAAGTTGGTGATCAAGCACGTAGCTTTTTGGGCTTAGTTGGTTATTATCGGAGATTCGTGGAAGGGTTTTCTCGAATCGCTACTCCATTAACTCAATTTAACTCGGAAGGATACAAAATTCGTTTGAGCGAAGAATGAGAGAAGAGTTTCCAAGAGCTTAAGAGGAGACTTATTTTAAGACATGTTCTAACAATACCATCCTGGTTCGGATGGATTTGTTATCTCACAAATGATGCTTGGTGCAAAGGGTTAGGATGTGTTCTCATGCAACGTGGGAAAGTCATAGCCTATGCCTCATGACAACTTAAAGAGTATGAGAGGAATTATCCTACCATGATCTAGAGTTAGTAGCGATCGCCAAGCGCTAAAGATATGGAGGCACTATCTATATGGGGAGAAAGTGGAGATATATTCGGACCATAAAAGCCTTAAATATTTCTTCACTCAAAAGAACTCAACATGCAAATGACGTTGGCTCGAGCTATTGAAAGACTACGACCACACTATTCAATACCATCCCGGTAAAGTTTAAGCGTGGTAGCCGACGCATTGAGTAGAAGATCATATCTTGGAATGAGTGCGATGATGTCAAGTCATATCGATAGAGCCAACTTTAATAGAAATAGTTAAGGTTGCTCAAGCCACCGCAGGCCGGAAATGATGCGTATGAAGAAGAAAGTACAAGAAGGAGCTATTTAAGGGCGAGAATTGATGAAGAAGGAATACTTGAGTCCACTCTAGACTTTGTGTCCCTAACGACTACGATTTGAAGTACAAGATTATGATGGAGGCACACAATACACCATTTGCAATCCATCTGGAAGTACCAAATGTATCGTGATCTTCGACATACATTTTGGTGGAACAATATGAAGAGAGAGATTGCAAAGTTTATCTCGATGTGTTTAACTTGTCAACTTGTAAAGGCGGAGCATCTAGTACCTAAGGGTCCGTTGCAACCACTTGAGATTCCGAAATGGAAGTGGGAACACATTACCATGGATTTCATTACGGTTCTTCCTACGGTTTCTCAAGGCATCAATGTTATTTGGGTTATTGTTGATAGATTAACCAAGTCTGCTCATTTCTTGCCGATACGGGAGACTTATTCCCTTGAACGTCTTGCTAGTATGTACGTGAATGAGATTGTGAGGTTGCATGGCATGCCAGTATCCATAGTTTGGATCGTGACCCAAGATTCACTTCAAGATTTTGGGTTAGCTTGCAAAAAGCTATGGGCACGGATTTGCGATTTAGTTCGGCATACCATCCCCAAACGGACGGACAATCAGAGAGGACTATTCAAACTCTTGAAGATCTATTAAGACTCTGTGTCCTAGACTTCAAGGGCAGTTGGGATAAGTATTTACCATTGGTGGAATTCTCCTACAACAACAGTTATCAGGCAAGTATAGGTGTGGCTCCATTTGAAGCATTATATGGACGAAAGTGTCGCTCTCCAATATGTTGGGATGAGGTGGGTGAAGCAACATTGTTGGGACCAGGAGAGTTAGTACATATGACTCAAGAAAAGATCCAAATAATTCGACAACGTATACAAATGGCACAAGATCGACAAAAGAGTTATGCGGATCTTCATCGAAAGGACGTGGAATTTAGTATAGGGGATCATGTATTGTTGCGAGTTGCTCCATGGAAGGGAGTTACAAGATTTGGGAAGAGAGGAAAGCTCAATCCACGATTTATTGGTCCATTTCAAATTCTTGACCGAGTAGGAAATGTAGCCTATAGACTCGCATTACCTCCGAGTATGTCTCGTGTTCATAATGTGTTTCACATATCTGTACTTCGTAAATATGTGAAAGACCCAAACCATGTTATAGAGTTAGAACCGGACGAGATAGCCGATGACTTAACGTATAAGGAGGTACCTGTCAAGATCTTGGATAGGAAGGAGTATATACTACGCGCAAAGGTCATACCACAAGTTAAAGTTTTGTGGAGGAATCATACTATAGAGGAAATGACCTGGGAATTGGAAACGGAAATGAAAGCGAGGTATCCTCACCTTTTGAAACACTGTGTATCGCACGCCAATTTCGAGGACGAAATTTCATAAGGAGGGCGGTTGTAAGACCCCAACTTATTAATAATAAAATTTAATTTTCTCTATTTATTATTTTGAAATAGTAAGGGTTGATTTGATTAATGTGGATAGTTATGGGTAAAATACGCAAATATTTCAAAATAAGCAAGTGGTTATAAAATATCCATTGTTGTCGGGGAATATTCGTTTGGTCGTGGAATATTAAATCTTTGTTGGGGAATATTAAATCGACTAGTAAATGCATGTGGGCCCCATAACGGAAAGTGATTGGATGAAGAAAACGACAAATATAAGTTGGTTAAAAATAACTTGGCGTAGTTGTTTCAGAATATATCTTGTTAAAATACTCTATTGGTTAAAACACAAGAGCTTTACCAGTATTGCACCAATTATTGATTCTTACGTGAAGAAGGCACTACTCAATAATGGTTACTGATAATCTTTCGCTCGGTATTTTATTGATTTAATAATTGTTGCGTTGATATTTTATATTCTTTGTTGTTTCAATAATTGTCATTACGGTATTTTTCATTATCGAAGCAATAATTCATATTATCTGAATAATATTATTAGATAACATTATTGGCAATGTCTAGAAATTTCATCTAAGGAGAGGTTTGGTCACCTAATTGCGCTGGCCAAGAAGGAGAAATTCTTATTGGAAAGCCCTCTTCCAGGAGGCGCACTGGTTGTCAATATTGTGATTACGTAATATTATTTGTGAATAAATAATTATTGATTCATATGATGAGGAAAATATTGATTTTATGTGGATATAGATGGAGAAAATTTTAATGTGACAATTGTTGAAAATTGAAATTTTATCTTTTTTCGATAAAATAATTCATTTAAATATATTATTATATTTTAATAATATAATAATGGTGATATTTTTACAAACGAATGTGGGATATATGAGTATACGAGGAGGAAGAGTATTTTTTGTTGCAATAAATGTTTAAAACATGTTAAACATGCTAAATTGGACCCCATTTATCATTTGAAATTTGATTATAACTGTAAAATCTCCCGTTTGTGGATTTTGGTCAATTTACATTTGGAATTTGGAAAAACTTTCTTACGCAAAGTTGTAGAGAATTGAATTTCCTATAAAAACTCGTAAGATTCGAATTTTCTGATAGAAGGGCTATTTATTATGAATTATTGAAGTTCCGAAGCTCCGAAATAATGGATTTTTGGAAGTTTAAAATATTTTAAATAACAAAAACGTTTTTTTCATTATGGTGTGTTACACATGTGTGTTGAATTAACTGAATTTAGTTCTTGGAAGGTTGGCGTAGGAAAATTTAATTTATATATTAATATTATATTAAATTCTTTGGCCTGTAGTGCAAAGATGAATATTTGATTCTAGATATATATTGATTGATGTTACAGGGATAAAAGATAGACGATGAACTTTTAAATTCATACATAGAAGATGTAGTTTGCATTCTCTACTTAACTCTTCTAATGAATTATTATTTCCATTGCGAATATTGATTTAAAATTTGTTGTCTATTGTATTCTATTAGATTTTTCCTGTTGAAGACTAACGGTAATTTGTTGTATATTATCTTAGTCATAATATTCTTTCTTGGGCTAGTTGAGCTCACCTTTTCCTTTTTGTTCCATTTTTTCTCGTGGAGGCGAGAATATAGCGAGTACAGTCTGGGGTATGGAATGAAGGTTTCTAGAGAGTTGTTTAGTAGTCCTCACCATTTTTGTAAAATAATATATCAATAAATGTGATGAAGATTTATTTGAGTATAGATATTGTCTAAAAGATAATATTTGTATTCAAACTCACAGTTTTACTGTTGTAATAATAAAGTTGTAGTTGTTTCTGTACCATGTATTGACAACTCAGAATGGGTGATGTATACCTATTTTGGGGGCGTCACATAGGTGTTAGATGGTTGGATGATGAACCCACACAGATGCCGCTTCAGTTACTTGATTCCAGAATGATTATGCGGTATTCGGTGTGGGCCGGGGGCGATTCCCATCCTAGAGGTTTGGGTTTTATTTTTCCATCGGCTTTGGAGGATGAAGTTGACGCTGCAGACACCTCGGAGGATGAGGATACAACTATGGGAGATCATGGAACAGAGCAGGTACTGCAGTCCGAGGCATTATCTAGTCCTCAGTTTCTTACTTTTCAACGTCAAATGGATGAGCACAACAAGGCAGCACGTCAGGAGATGCGGCGACTTGCAATGAGGCAAGACTGTGACACCCCCAAATTCAGGTACTTGAAACCCAAATTCAGTGCTTCACGATACCATTTCTTTGAGCGGAATAATAATAACATTGTCATAAATATCAAACTTAATTTACATATCAGAGTTGTCTAAATCCCAGGCACGCGACCTTAAAATATTTCATTACATGATAGATAATAAATATCATCATCTTATTTAAGTCTAGCTATTACATAAGATAACACAAACTTATTCTGACAGCTTTCATTTCCCTTTGTTCTTGGCAGAGCCCTCTAGTTGGTCATACTTAACTGAAAACATTTAAATTAAGCAAGAATGAGCATTTGAGTGCCTAGTAAGTAATAACAAACAATAAACATTAGCTGAAAGGATTAAATATTTTCTTTGAGTGACACTTCTACAACGAAGCAATAGTTGTGAAGTAACTGAATCAATTCTAATAAACATAACAATTCTATTTCAAAATTTTGAAACTACGTACTGACTATAAATAGAGAGCAGTCAACGGAATATGAACATTATTTTTAATTTTCAAAAAGGTTTTACAAAACTTCATCTGTAAATCATCATAACTTACGGGCACGGAGGGGTGATCAGCCAGTTATGCCCTGTATTGATCAATACTACATACCAGAATGATATTCTCGTTCATCTCATCTCCCTTGGGTGCACAAAAGTTTCCCAGATTTGGGATGTTTATACTTAGCCTGAATCTGAACCAAAATAATTTGGTTGGATAACAATAGTGTTCTATCATGTTCAATGATATTCTTAAAGTTGTGTCTAGCTGAGTCAAATAGCTTAGACGATTTTTAATTAAGGTATACATACTGGGAATCAACAAGTATGTATCAACATGTACAATAATTATCCAAGTGAGGAAACTTGTATAACCATACTTAGAATTTAACGAATAGAATATATATATATATATATATATATATATATATCTGAATCTTATAGTAATACGGTACTGATAAACAATGAACGAATAAAGTTTGGGAACTTGTATAAATATAAATGATTGGATAAATAATCAATAACAATAAAGTTTAATAATCTGGCATAATGATAATATAATTCTGAAACTTTCTTACTCATGTCCATTGCATAAAGGAAATGCAAAGGTTAGGATACTTGCACAATGTAAAAGATAATTCAGATACTTGCCTGGTCTGCTGCTTATACAACATAGTTCTATCTTTAATTCAACAACCTATCATTTATAAGATTGTTCTATTGATTAGAATAACATATCATAAAATATCATATTGTTATCTACACATAACCTAATCATATTGTCACATAGTTATATCAGTCATTAAGACACAAACAAACACTTATATAGTCAAACTATATAGGTTCGAATCAATTTCGGTAACATTTCGGTGTACCGACGGCTTTATCGGGTAATTATCGAATTTATTATTAATAAAACTCTAATCTGTATCTTAAAGATTATCCTGGATAATTTAAACATCAATCATATTATTTATAAATGACTTATAATAATTTATAATTAATCATTATAATTTTTCAAACTCTAGAATCATTATTAAATGATTTAAATATTAAATAATTCTATTATCATTAATATTTAAATAATATCCAAATATTAATAAAACCTTTAAAGTAATTTACAATAACTCAAAATATTTTTAAAGTATTAATATTACCATTAAATGATTTTTAAAACATTAAAATCATTTTAAACAATCACCATTAATATTCAAATATTAATATATTATTTATCAAAATATTAAAAGTCATTAATTATAACTTCAAATATTTTTAATTCATTTATATCCTTTTTAAATAATTTTTAAATCAATAAAACCATTTTTAAAATATTTATTTAATATTATTATTAAATAAATCTAGTATCATTAATATTAAATAATTAATGAAATTTACCTTAAAATATTAAAAGTTATATTTTATAACTTAGAATATCTTTAAACTCTTTATTTTTATTTAAAATGATTTTTATAATATTAAAATCAATTTTACATTAATTTATTTAATATAATTATTAAATAAATTTAATATCATTAGTATTAAATAATTAATAAAATTTTCTTTAAAATATTAAAATTTACATTTTATAACTTAAAATATTTGTAAATACCTTATTATCATTTAAAATGATTTTTAATATAATAAAATCATTTTTAATTAATTTATTTTATGCATTTATTAAATAAATTAAATATCAATAATATTCAAATAATTACTAATATTTATGAAAAATATGTTAAATTAGTAAAAGTTAATTTTTATAACTCAAAACAATTTTTAAAACTGATTTTGTAATTTTTAGAATTTATTTTCTATTTTTAAATGATTTTTAGAAATTTAATTAATTAAAATTACTAAAATTATCGCTATAGCCATTAGCGTGAAGCGTAAAAACCGTCCTTTAGGTGTTCTTGAGGCTCAAGAACAACGACAAAGCTTGATGTTCAAGGGCCGTGTTTGACCACCATTAATTATCAGTTCAAATCGGTTCTGGACAATACATGACTTTGATGTTGTAGCATATATATAATACTACAACATCCACTCATTAATTTGGTCATACAACATCACAACAAGAAGATCAGAGCCCCCAAAATTGTTGTCAGACTTCATCTGGGTTTTCTGGGTTACCCAAAAACCCAGACAGTTACGACTATAAACTTTCTAGCTCAAATTAATCTAGGTACTGGTCATCCTCTAGTCAATCTAATGGTTCACAAATGTAGTGCACCTGTCAAGGAACAACAACATACATTAATATCAATCCAACTATAACAAAATCACAAGTTATGACTCGGTCAAACCCTATCAGAGGGCTTGTTCTAAGGATTTCTGGAATTTCCAGAAAACGAAATCATGACCGGATGGCCTAGTTTGACCATCCACTACCTCAATCTTGTTGATTATTTAAGAGATCTAAGGACATGTATCTAAAGTCCATACAACCCACTACAATCTGGTCACAACAACATCAACAAACAACATTAAACCTGACAGATCAAAGCATTTAAAAACATTATCAAACTTGGATAATGTGTTTATGGGTTACCCAAAAACTCCTTGGTCATGCTTGGTCAACGAGGTTTGACCATTAATAATTTACAATCTGTTCATGCAATAGCTATGATTCCATTTCCAAATCACAAACCTCATAACAAACTACAAATCTAAAGCTTAAAAAAACATAAATCAAAAATAGAGAAAGATCTATGAGGTCTGACATTCATTGTCAAACAACTTTTTCAACATTTCCCAGATTTTTGAAATCTTTAAATTCGAGCATATAAATGTTATGGATCCACTGTCTAGCAATCCATATCACTAAGTTACACCTTATATAACATATCTAAACATCCTAACATCAAATCCAACATAGCATACAAGATCAAATATTCTTGGCTTAAGGTTTACCTTTCTTGAACAAATTCTTGATACTTTGCTCCTGATCTGATCTTGATGTTCTGGGGACTCACTAAGAGACTGAAATGCTAATTCTTTTCATGGGTTTAGAGAGAGAGAGAGGCTTAGTGGTGTGTTTGTGAACAAATGGGCTAATTGGTGAACTTTCCTCTCTCCCAATCTATATATAATTTGGTGTAATGCTTATGGCTGATCATGTTTATCAGATTTTTATTGATTAAAGGCTATTACTAGACCACATGGCTAGCTAGAGTTGGTCACCAACCACTTACTAGGGCTAGATCTACACTCCACCTTATTAAAATAATAAAAAGGGCAATTTGTTCAATTGACTTTAACTTTTAGTGGCAAACTTGACAATTCCTTTCAACCCTTAGGGTTTAACCCTAAAGTTTCATAAGCTTAATTTTCTAGGATTTTCTGATTAGGGCTAAAATTTAAATTTTAGTTTCTAAAAAGGTGAATTAGGGTTCCCTTATTAAATTAGTTTTCCTAATCACTTAAGATTGTAAAATAGGCTTTATAAAAAAACTAATTATCATTAAGCTTGTTAAATTAATAATTAGGGTTTATAACTTAGCAATTAGGGTTCTAATCTAGTAATTACGGTTTCTAAATATTAATTAGAGTTTTCCTAATTAACATTAAACATAATAATGGTCATTAATTTCATAACACATAACTTAACAAATCTTACAGTCATAGTTGACTGCTGTACTATAGTTTATCAGTAATGCTAGGATTTTGTACTATTTCACTATAACTGTTCCACAAATTACATTATACACATATCATGCTTGTTTATAGCATTGAAATATAAATTATATTATTATTCTCATTCCTTATTCAAAATCCAGATTTAGGGTTTTGAATTCATATCTGACATAACCTTCATACATACCATTATTAATTAAGTTAAAATAATTAACTTAACTAATATAATAAAATACATATTATAATAATCCTAATGATAATATCATATATACCATAATCATAATTTCATGGGAAATAAATAATAAATACTTTTATTACAAAATAAATTTATTATAAGAATATAATCTATAATGATCAATAATTCTTAAAAGAATTTATTTATAAATATTCATCCATTAAAAAATTTTATTTATCACATACATACATATACTATACCTTGCACATATTCCCACCTTTATATATATAAAAAAAAATTATTCGCAAAATTTCTTATTTGAAAATATTGGGTTATTACATCCACCCTCCCTTATAAGGATTTCTTCCCCGGAATCACCGCTTTAAAACTTATAGACACTAGGGCAAATAGCATGCACAGTCATTTCAAGTAGATCTCGATCAGATTCGATCGAACTGATCTTTAACCATTCTACATTAGGCTTGTCTATCTGATTATATGGAAATTTGATTTCTAACAGAACTCAAATTTCTCCTTCAAAATTTCTTTATAACATAATTTACTATATTTAAGAAAAATCATACATACGAAAATAAAATTCATACGAATAATACCTGAAGTTCCATCCCCGGCAGCTACGGTATCCTGAACCGTCATGTTGAAGATTCTTGCGGTTAATTTTGTCGAAGTTGGTCCCGTTATCGCCATTGTTCCAATGCCTTTCCCCGCATTCACGCTTCATATATCCATTCTCCTTTTTGGACAGTCCTTCACCTTTATGCTCTGTTAATCCACACAAAAAACACGTATTGCTCATCCTAGGATTGGGGCAGTTAGGAGAGATATGTCCCTCCTACCCACACTTGTAGCACACAAACTTACCCTTAAGACACTCACCTGAATGACTATTCCCACAATTCTTACACTGCGCAGCCTGCTTTTTCACACCTTCCTGCTTGACTTGGACCTTCCCAACATTGTTCCACTTTCTTTTCTCACCCCTACTTCCACTACCTACTTCTACCTTCCAGGCTCCCTCACCCTTATTCTTTCTCTCCTTATTGTAGAGGCTCATGGCCTCACTTCCTCCTTCAGCTATGATTGCCTTTTCTAAGAGTTCGACAAACGTATTAATCTGCAACACCGCTACCTTATTGTAGAGCCAGGGTTTTAGGCCTATCTCAAACCTCCTTGCCTTCCTTGCCTCTGTATCCACTTGGTGCGAAGCGAACCTAGCTAACTCATTGAACTTTGCGGCATACTCCGCAACTGTCAAGTTCTCCTACTTCAATTCCAAAAACTTCACCTCCATCCTAGCCTGCACACTAGAATAGAAATAGTTCTCAAAGAATAGCGTTTTAAACCTAGTCCATGCTATCACTCCTTCTCCTGCCCTAGATTGATTTGCCTCCCACCAGAAATTCGCCTCTCCTTTCATCATATAGGTGGCAAAATTTGTCTTTTACCCCTCATCTACCCTAGCGACTACAAACGCTTGTTCTATTTCCTTAACCCAAAATTGGGCTTCTATCGGGTCAGTGGTACCTCTAAATTCTGGTTGTCCTAGGGCCTTAAAATCTTTGAAGTTCACAAATTGATTGTCTGGCTGATTTCCCACTGCTGGCATTCCATTCTGCATGGCCTGAGCTATAATGTTCATGAAAATCTGCATCAGGTCTGGTTGTTGTCCTCCAACATTGTTGACAGATTCTTCTGCCCTTTGGTTTCGAGTTTGATGTCTTGGCGGCATTTTCTAGTTAAATAATACTCTATTAGCTTACATTCTAAACCTTATCGCATAAGTTTTAATATTTCAAACTTATTCCATTAATCAAACAAAAATTCATATTCATTTAGCAATTTCAAAATACTTTATATAGCATAGCACATACTGCTTTAAACATCCAATATCCCTTTGTGACCACAAAAGTCGGGAATCGCTACCACAACTTACACCAAAGTTGGGAATATTACATTACATACGCACATTACCAAACATACATAATCAAATACTAATTCTACTTATTTCCTACACCTTCTCCTGATCTTGGACAATCTTTCGCCTGATGATCTTCCAACCCACACTTAAAACATGCACCTTGCTTATAGTCAGGACAATAAAGAGAGGTATGTCCCTTATAGCCGCAAATATAACATATCTTTTTCCCTTTCTTGCACATGCCTCTATGTTTCCTTTTACGATTTCTACACTTTCCTATATTGCTAAGGTTTTCAGAATTTTCTAACTCCCAGTCATTCATCTTTCTTTTCCCCTTCTCGCTCAGAGTTCCACTTGATATTCGGCTTTTAGCTCTTATCTGATCTATTTTGATTTTAAGCTTGTCATGTTCTTCCATTATTTCAATTAATGCCTTTCGCAAATGACTATTTAGTAGCTTTTCTATTTCCTACAACCTTTCCAGAGAAGAAACCTTGTTCTTTAGATTCTTCACTTTGGTTGATGTTTGATCAGCTCTAACTTCGGTGTTCGAATCACTATCTGTTAGCTCCACTATTTCTGGGTCCGATACTATATTTTGCAAAATGATCACCTCATCAAGGTTATCTTCAACGTGAGCCTCTATTTCTGTGATACCCCAAAATTTGGGTACCTCAATCCCACAGATTTTATGTTCACTGTCCAATAAAATCATAACTAACTGCCCATAAACAAAGGATATAATTAAACTCAAAAGTTTAAATAATCAATCTCCCATTAAAGGGTTACATAATCTAAAATAAATCCCAGGTCATCTAACCTTTATTACAATCATCAGCAAAAAAATTAAAACATGATCATAATTAAGTCTATTACATAAGCTTCATAAATAAAAGATAAATTAAACATTGTCATCTAATCTTACACTTTGTCCTTGCCCTTACTTATAGAAAGCTCTTAAAACTTCTTAACTTCATCTGCATTGTCTTGTGCAAGAGTGAGCAAACAATTGCCCACAAGAAGGATAATATACAATAACATTTTATGAATGTCAATTAACTGAGCTTTCAATGGCAAAGTATTCTTACCGGAACAATAAGCTTTAATTCAACAACTATGAGTTCAAAGGAATAATGAACGTTTAAGTTAACAATAGATAACAACATCAAAGAATACACTGAGGGTCACCAGATCACGAACTCTATTCTAGGTTTTCAAGTATTTCTACTTTAACCTTTAACAGTCTAAAAGACTATAATCATCATCTATGTCCTAGGTTCACAGGTGTTTCTACTATAACCTTTAACAGTCTAAACGACTATATGGACCATCATTCCGTACTCCAGGTGATCAGCCCTTTGTACTATGTATTGCGCAAATATTTTAACGCTATTGCGTAGCTCTAAAATAATCCCCTAATATAGGGTTGTTCATCTCAGCTTAGATTATCAGGTTCCGAACCAAAGGAAGTTTGGTTGGGAATTAACTTCAAAGGAAGTCTAGATTTTTAGAACGCTCATCAACCAAGTACTGGTTGAATCAGATAGGAACCAATAACTATTCAAGGGTTTGATTATAATATCTTCATGAACAAGGTATATCGATGAATCAATAAGAGTTAGAGTATTAACAATTTCTAAATTGAACAAATGTTATCATCGAGAACATGCTTTCAAAGGTGTGTCAGTACATAAACAAACCAAAGGAAGTTTGGTTTGGGTTGACTTTAAGGGTAATTTAGAATTTTGAATATTCATCAACTAAAGATTAGTTGAATTGGTAAAGAATTGCTAAGCAACTTAGAGTTCAGTATAATAATGTAAGATAGTACAATGATATTGAAGAACGAAGATCAAACAACAGTTATTAGTAGCTGGATAAACACACTTCTTACAAATAAATACAGACATTGAATAAACAAGGTAATCTCGATTGGAATAAAGAAACAAAGATTAACTAACTTGCTCAACAATAAATGAGGGATTAAAGAACTTGCATGACAATAAATCGTTAAGCAAGATATTAGAAATAGAGAATTTTCATAAGAGTAACATAACAATGAAAAGTAACCTTGCTGAATAATAAAGTAGCAAAGGTTAGGGAACTTGCCTCTTGTGTAAGCTATAATATTAAAATTCACGTCCACCTACACATTTTAGTGCAATCTATTAGATATGCTAACATTCCAAAATATGCACACTTCTATCTAAACTTATCATTGAAGCACAAGTCTTTCATTACCACTTACATTTCAGAAATTCCAAGTGTTATACTTCGTTCATTGTGTATACTAAGTTATCACATAACGCGTTCTCGATTTACTAATCATTTTTGCAACTTTAAACTTACTAACCACAATTCACTATGTTATGTTAACCTTAACATTACACATTTAACATGCTAACATAATTTTAGACCATGCTATGATGCTTTCCCAAGTCTACAGAAGCAGCAGAAGTCAGAATCTCAAACCAGGGTATGGGCGTCTTTGCTACCATACAAAAACCTGGGACCGGCAGCAGGCATCGTTTTTGCCTTCGTACCGGTAGCAGCAAATAATTGCCTAATGGTATACACATGACGAGAGAAGGCTAATGAACAATAGCCGAATTTAGCCCAACAATCACAAATTTAACCCACCAAACAGTGAAATTAACACGTACAATTGATACAAAACTATTGTAAACATGTTTGTTAACATTTTTAACCAATTAGAACAATTTAACATCAAGTATACTAGTTTAATTCTTCAAATTTCATATTTTCATACAAAACTCAATTTTCTTGACATTCATCCTACAAAAATCATCACTTTGTGAATTCATTATTTTGACCAAATCCTCCATTCAAATTACGTTATGCTCGTTTCTTAATGAACTACCATATACAAGTGTCAATTTATAGTTTCACATACGAATTGGCCACTAAAATTGATACTTTTCATGAACATATGAAAAAAATACATTTACTATCAAAAATTTCTACTGATATCCGAAATTAGCATGAATTTCTCGTTTAAGCACAACCTGCAGTCATTATATACCCATATAATCACAAGTAATCCCATTGTATAGCAATAATTCAATAATTTACAATTCACAGATTATATAAAATTTTTAGTAGCCTATATATATACATATATATATATATATAACACTAAGGTTTATGAAACATACCTTCAATTTCTAATACAATCATTTGTTAATCATGTGAATTTCTTTGTGAAAATTCTTAAAGACTCTCTCAATTCCTCACAACTACTCTCTCAATTCTCTAAACTCTCAAATTCTCAAATTCTTCTCTTTCGTGAGCTTTAGCAAATAAGCGTAAAAAGAAAACCAATGAAATATAAGCGTATAAGTAAAACCGATAACCCTTAATAATAATAATACTAATTGCTATTTCAGGTTACTAATGTATATATTATAAATATATTATATTTATTATTTTATTTATATTATTTATTTTATTTAAATTCAAAATTAGAAATTCAAAAGCCATAAGGCTTTGTTTAGCAAAAACCTTTTAAATTTTAAAGAATTAAAATATTTAAGCCTTGTTTGGCAAAAAAAAACTAAATTAAACTACTTTAATTTTATTTTAATAAACCATTTAGTTTATAATTTATAACCACATATGACTTATTTGGATTTCCATATCCAACATTAATCAAATAAAATAATTATACATACTATATTTTAAATAAATACTCCACTTAAATAAATAAATATTATAAAATTATAATTTTATTTAATAATTTAATATACCACCTTAAATTATTAAATTGAAACAACAATATAACATCTCATGTTATATTACAACTCTCTAAACTATAAATTAATTAATTTAGAATATTATCTAATAAATTTAATTCATAAATATTTACTAAAAAAACAACGCATCAATGATAGTTAAAATATTTATTTAATTTAATAAATATACCATATTAACATCAATTAAAATATTTATTCAACAATAAACACCTAAAATAAATATTTAGATAATTCAATAAATATTTAAAATTTAAATTTGAAATTTCGGATTGTTACATCCTTCCCTCCTTATAAGGATTCTGTCCCCAGAATCACAACTCAAACAATCAAAATGTCACATTCTTCCCTCCTTACAAAGATTTTGTCCCCAGAATCGAAGACACAAACTAAACAAATAACTCAGGGTAATTCTTTATTATTTCAGCTTCGAGTTCCCACGTAGCCTCTTCGACGCTGTAGTTCCTCCATATTACCTTCACCTAATGTATCACCTTATCCCTGAGCATTTGTTCCTTTCTGTCAACTATCTGGATAAAAATTTCCTAGTAAAACAACAACCATAACGGTTCATAACCATCACATGATTGCAGTCAGGCTTGTTCGATCATATCACCGAAACATAAAAAAAACATTGCGAATGCGCTCTAACTGTAGAGATAAAGCTACCTCAAAACCATCTTTTCCCTTCATTAATGCTTCCTATACTATAACCGATTTATACCCAATATAGTTCGTCAAACTTACCACACCTTGGAAATTTAGGAACTTGCCACAATCATATGAGTTTAGGAACTTATCCTAGTCAGACCATAGGCGTCCATTCGCTGAGGGGTTCAAAACATACCATATGATTATGAGTCACGAACTTACCATATGCTTTAGTTTTAAGAACCAAACCTAATCCTAATATCATCTAACTATCAAACATATACATGAGAAAAGAATCACCTTTCCACCACATATACATGGATAGCACGATACCGATATTCCAATGATTATCAATGTGATAAACCAAGTATATGCACAAAACCTCTACCCATACAAAAGTATGCATGACTTAGTTACCATATGAGTCCTCAATTGAAATCCCACCTAGCATTACCTTACTCTTAATTTATTCTTAACTTTCTCATAACTTGCTCAATGCGGACTCCTCGTATGACATTAACGAAAACTTCTCGTACGCTTAGCACGCCTTTCGATGTCTGGATTTCCTTTTATTTTGGCAATCGATTTGCAGACGATATGACATACTTATTTCTAATTGTGTTCCATGCGCTCATGCTAACCTTTCTAAAAATTCGATGTGAATCGTGAATCTCGGTTTGACACAATTGACATTAAAACACCGTGCCTTGAAACAATTTCGTTAACATATAACCTCACACATTGTTCGATAGGTAAAATGATAACTTTGACATACCATAGAATTTATCACTATATCTTGCCATCAATAGTAATATCGAAGGCAATATATAATTTCGTGCTTCCTTTCAAAATACAAATTTTATGCAAAACTTCATTTTTGATTCCTGATATTAGCGAAACCTAGTTTCTTCCTTCTACTTTCAACTATCCTTCAGTATCGATTATGAATTTGACACCTTCATCTTGGAGCTTCTCTTCCTTTACTCTATCTAGCAAAGTTGTACGGCTTTCTACCTGAACAGCTTCTCCTCTAACTTTTCATATATCTTACCTTCTACCACAAGTTTTTCATTTCTATTATGAACCTATCTTGTACAGTTAAGAAAATAACTACTACCTCTAACTCTGGATCGTGAGTCAGATGCCCTTTCACATAAAATTTTAACTTACGCGATGCATATAAAATGATCTTGTTGTTTTGCCTAAACACACAGCCTAGTATATTATACGATGCGTCACTATACAACACAAAATTTCCTGTATTATCTGGTAGAGACAACACAGGTGCCATACTAAATTCTTCCTCAATTCGTGAAAATTCACCCTATAATTTCCTGCCCATATAAATTCCACCAATTTTCTCGTTAAGTTAGCTAACGAAGTGACTATCTTGAACTTCGTGTATCCCTCACAATATTTTCTTAATAACTTCTTAATTCACAACATTGTTAGATAACTCTACCGTACAGACGTCTTTCAACTAAAAGAACAAAATATGACCTTTGACTTCCTCAGAGTCTCATAAATCAAATCGGAAATAAATCCATTGACATCACGTGGCCTCTAATACAACACGGAAATTCTACACATCAACTTAAAAGGAATCATTATTCACACTTTTTATATTTAAGGAATAGTCTAACTCTTCCCGAAGCGAACCTAGTTTCTAAGCAAATTCATTAGGCATAAATTAACAAGTGGCACTTGAATTCAATAACACACAGTCATACAAACAACTGATCGGAACCATACCTTGCATTGCGCCCTGCATCGCCATATTGGATGATTGTTCGGTTGGTTGACTCAGCGGAGCTGATTCAACAATAATCAGTTTGCCACTGCCCCCTTTGCTTCCACTTGCTTTTCCTACAACTTTCATCGGGCACCCTCGAGCCAAGTGCTCTTTTGATCCACACGTGAAGCAGACTCCCTTCCTCGGTCTTGAACACTTTGGTGCAATGTGGCCCTTTAAACCCCAATTAAAGCACACCCTTTTCCTTTTCAAACAAACACCTACATGTTTCTTTTCGCAGTTGCTACACTCCTCCACCGTCTTTTTTTCCTTCCCTTGCTGATTTTCAGCGTTAATATTATTGTCCCACTTTCTTTTCTAAGCGTTACCGATATGGATATCACCCACCTTATCATCTTCACTCTTATTTCCCTTTTCCTCTTGATTGTATGTCATCGTATTACCTTCCCCATCTACGTCAATCGTTCTTTCCAGCCCTGTTGTGAACGAATTTGGTTGGAACATCGAGATTTGATTATATAGCCAGCAATTCAGTTGATTTGCCAGTGCTCCCACCAGAAAATTCACCAATTGTGGCACTGGATTTTAGTTAGCTTCCCTATTATATGCATATTCCTTGGGTCTCTGTTAACGTTGTTGTCTTCTTCTAGGCGGCATCTTACTGTTTAAAACTCAAACTATTAGATCATCGTTCATCCACACATTAAAATTTTCAAACTTATCTCAACCACTTTTAAACAACACATAATATATCTTAATAAACAATGATGTATTTATTCATTTATTACATCACCACATCACAAAATAGCCTCACTGCTATTTATATTATGTATCCTGTAATAATAAAATTTTAGGATCACTTCATCATATCCCACTATTTATTTCAAAAGTCGGGATCCACATCTATTAATTTTCATTATAATTTATATATCATCTTATTATTTTTCTTGAAATCTACAAGAACATTCCATGTTGTACAACTGCATTGCGCTCTTTCTCCACGATACAAATCATCAGGAGAGTGGAAGATTAAATTCTAAGTTCTATCATTCGCTTGGCCTTCTTCAACTTGTCTTCAACACGATCCTTGCGTTTAGAAGCCTTCACCCGTGCATCTTCAGCTTTCACCCGCTTTGTTGACTCCTTTCCTCAGTCATTCCTGTGCAATCTCATTCCCAGCTAATAACTATCCTCTTTAATATTCTGACTGAGCTAATATCCGCTCTTTGCAAATTATGCAGCAAGGTCTTGAGTCGCGACATCTTCTTGCACTAACATGGCTTGGTGCTTTACGACTTGACCTTCTAATTTCTCAACCTTCTTTTATAACTCAATGTTATGACCATACACTTCATTGGAGGAATTCCCCCTCCTTGTTCTCATCCTTCACCTCTATCACCCCAAATTTATCATCTCGTTCAAACTCAAGCCTATACCCAAGGTCTACAACAGAAATCAATGGGTATGGCTTTCCCAATACAAACCATACTCAGATTGTATGAACTTCTCAGGGATTCTAATCCCTATCTTCCTTCATCAGTCCTTCCGACAACAAAGTTTTAACAACCCCCACAACTTAATGTGTATAATACTTGCTACTCCTAAGTACTTGCGAGCACATAAGTCATTAACAAATAAACACAAAAGGTTAATTGTCATTTTATCTTCAATGAATTTTCCCCAATTCATTTCTTAGAACTCGATAGGAGTTTATCACCTCTATGTTTTCGATCTCCTAGAAGGTTATAGCCTAAGGTTTCCCCGCCTAAGGTTCATAACCTAAGGATTTGATACCAACTTGTGTCACCCCCAAGTTCGGGCACCTCAATCCCACAGATTTTATGTTCACTATCCAATAAAATCATAACTAACTACCCATAAACAAAGGATATAATTAAACTCAAAAGTTTAAATAATCAATCTCCCATTAAAGGGTTACATAATCTAAAATAAATCCCAGGTCATCTAACCTTTATTACAATCATCAGCGAAAAAATTAAAACATGATCATAATTAAGTCTATTACATAAGCTTCATAAATAAAAGATAAATTAAATGTTGTCATCTAATCCAACACTTTGTCTTTGCCCTTACTTGTAGAAAGCTCTTCAAACTTCTTAACTTCATCTGCATTATTTTGTGCAAGAGTGAGCAAACAATTTCCCACAAGAAGGATAATATACAATAACATTTTATGAATGTCAATTAACTGAGCTTTCAATGGCAAAGTATTCTTACTGGAACAATAAGCTTTAATTCAACAACTATGAGTTCAAAGGAATAATGAACGTTTAAGTTAACAATAGATAACAACATCAAAGAATACACTGAGGGTCACCAGACCACGAACTCTATTCTAGGTTTTCAAGTATTTCTACTTTAACCTTTAACAGTCTAAAAGACTATAATCATCACCTATGTCCTAGGTTCACAGGTGTTTCTACTATAACCTTTAACAGTCTAAACGACTATATGGACCATCATTCTGTACTCCAGGTGATCAGCCCTTTGTACTATGTATTGCACAAACATTTTAACGCTATTTCATAGCTCTAAAATAATCCCCTGATATAGGATTGTTCATCTCGGCTTACATTATTAGGTTCCAAACGAAAGGAAGTTTGGTTGGGAATTAACTTCAAAGGAAGTCTAGATTTTTAGAAGGCTCATCAACCAAGTACTGGTTGAATCAGATAGGAACCAATAACTATTCAAGGGTTTGATTATAATATCTTCATGAACAAGGTATATCGATGAATCAATAAGAGTTAGAGTATTAACAATTTCTAAATTGAACAAATGTTATCATCGAAAACATGCTTTCAAAGTTGTGTGAGTACATAAACAAACCAAAGGAAGTTTGGTTTGGGTTGACTTCAAGGGTAATTTAGAATTTAGAACATTTATCAACTAAGGATTAGTTGAATTGGTAAAGAATCGTTAAGCAACTTAGAGTTCGGTATAATAATGTAAGATAGTACAATGATATTGAAGAACGAAGATCAAACAACAGTTATTAGTAGCTGGATAAACACACTTCTTACAAATAAATTACAGACTTTGAATAACCAAGGTAATCTCGATTGGAATAAAGAAACAAAGATTAACTAACTTGCTCAAAAATAAATGAGGGATTAAAGAACTTGCATGACAATAAATCGTTAAGCAAGAGATTAGAAATAGAGAATTTACATAAGAATAACATAACAATGAAAAGTAACCTTGCTGAATAATAAAGTAGCAAAGGTTAGGGAACTTGCCTCTTATGTAAGCTATAATATTAAAATTCATGTCCACCTACACATTTTAGTACAATCACAATATCTATTAGATATGCTAACATTCCAAAACATGCACACTTCTATCTAAACTTATCAGTGAAACACAAGTCTTTCATTACCACTTATATTTCAGAAATTCCAAGTGTTATACTTCGTTCATTGTGTATACTAAGTTATCACATAACGCGTTCTCGATTTACTAATCATTTTTGCAACTTTGAACTTACTAACCATAATTCACTATGTTATGTTAACCTTAACATTACACATTTAACATGATAACATAATTTTAGACCATGCTATGATGCTTTCCCAAGTCTGCAGAAGTTGAAAGAAGTCGAGAATCTCAAACCGTAGGTATATGGCATGCAAATGCTTACATACAAAACTTTCTTGATCAAAGGCACAATTGCGCCATTTTGCCATTTTTTTTTGCGGTAGCAAACAAATAAATTGCTTGGTACGTGACAGATGAGCAGAGAAGGCTAATGAACAGTAACCGAATTTAGCCTAACAAACACAAATTTCACCCACCAAACAGTGAAATTAACACGCACAATTGATACAAAACTATTGCAAACATGTTTGTTAACAATTTCAACCAATTAGATCAATTTAACATCAAGTATACTAGTTTAATTCTTCAAATTTCACATTTTCATACAAAACTCAATTTTCTTGACATTCATCCTCACAATCATCCACTGTGAATTCATTACTTGACCAAATCACTCCATTCAAATTATGCTATGCTCGTTTCTTAATGAACTACCATATATAAGTGTCAATTTACAATTTCACATACGAATTGGCCACTAAAATTGATACTTTTTATGAACATATGAAAAAAAAAATACATTTACTATCAAAAATTTCTACTGATATCCGAAATTAGCATGAATTTCTCGTTTAAGCACAACCTGCAGTCATCATATACCCATATAATCACAAGTAATCCCATTGTATAGCAACAATTCAACAATTTACAATTCATAGATTATATAAAAGTTTGTCGTAGCCTCATATATACATATATATATATATATATATATATATATATATATATATATATAACACTAAGGTTGTGAACACACCTTCAATTTCTAATACAATCGCTGCTAATCACTAGAATTTGCTGTGAAAATTCTTAAGACTCTCTCAATTCCCTCGCAACTTCTCTCTCAATTCTCTGAACACTCAAATTCTTCTCTTGTCTAAGCTTTAGCAAATAGAATGCGTAAAAGAAAACCAACTGCTATACAAGCGTAAGAAGAAAAACTGATAACCCTTAATAATAATACTAATTGCTATTTAGATTCATTAACGATATAATATAAATATATTATATTTATTATTTTATTTATTTTATTTATATTATTTATTTTATTTAAATTCAAAATTTGAAATTCAAAAGCCATAAGGCTTTGTTTGGCAAAAAACCTTTTAATTTTAAAGAATTAAAATACTTAAGCCTTGTTTGGTCAAAACTAAATTAAACTACTTTAATTTTATTTTAATAAACCATTTAGTTTATAATTTATAACCACATATGACTTATTTGGATTTTCATATCCAACATTAATCAAATAAAATAATTATACATACTATATTTTAAATAAATACTCCACTTAAATAAATATTATAAAATTATAATTTTATTTGATAATTTAATATACCACCTTAAATTATTAAATTGAAACAACAATATAACATCTCATGTTATATTACAACTCTCTAAACTATAAATTAATTAATTTAGAATATTATCTAATAAATTTAATTCATAAATATTTACTAAAAACAACCACATCAATGACAGTTAAAATATTTATTTAATTTAATAAATATACCATATTAACATCAATTAAAATATTTATTCAACAATAAACACCTAAAATAAATTTTTAGATAATTCAATAAATATTTAAAATTAAATTTGAAATTTTGGATTTTTACAATTTCAGCTATTGGCTTTAATATTGGCCTGATTATGGAGATTGGCTCCTTCTTTACGATCTTAGGGTATCCTAATCCTTTTCCTCCTGACATCTACACATAAATTATCCTGATTAGCATATGATATATACACACAGGAAGTAAAAGCTTTATATAAGTTATCTTTTATTTGGTTTGACGACGAATTTATTCGATTCATCTCTTTTTAAACTCTATATGAGTTATTTATACTTTCAATGTTTCCCTCTGCTCTAAGGTTATAGCCTAAGGTCTACCCCCACCTATGGTTTCTAACCCTAAAGATCTGATACCAACCTGTGACGCCCCCAAATTCAGGTACTAGAAACCCGAATTCAGTTCTTCACGATACCATTTCTTTGAGCGAAATAATAATAACATTGTCATAAATATCAAACTTAATTTACATATCAGATTTGTCTAAATCCCAGGTACGCGACCTTAAAATATTTCATTACATGATAGATAATAAATATCATCATCTTATTTAAGTCTAGCTATTATATAAGATAACACAAACTTATTTTGACAGCTTTCCTTTCCCTTTGTTCCTGGCAGAGCCCTCTGGTTAGTCATACTTAACTGAAAACATTTAAATTAAGCAATAATGAGCATTTGAGTGCCCAGCAAGTAATAGCAAACAATAAACATTAGCTGAAAGGATTAAATGTTTTCTTTGAGTGACACTTCTACAACGAAGCAATAGTTGTGAAGTAACTGAATCAATTCTAATCAACATAACAATTCTATTTCAAATTTTTGAAACTACGTACTAACTATAAATAGAGAGCAGTCGACAGACTTGTTAGGTTTGTAATATTCATAACGCAATCAAATTGCATAAAATGTGCGGAAGCGTGGTAAAATCAGAGTTTAAAAAATTTACAAACCATATACCCGGATCATCCTTTATGCATAATTATTAATTAAAGGAAAAGATAAAGAATAAAATCATACCCTTGAAGATCGAGCTTCCTCAGGTACAAGTTCATCTCCAAATCCTTTCGCGTTCAATCTTGAATCCACCGGGTTTGGTTCCTTCCTTTGATCAACGTTAGCCACCCAAATGTTTGGCCTCTAGAGGTGATCCACCAAGGAAGAAGAAAATTCAAGAAGATGGGTGTTATGGCTAACCCTAGTTTTCTATCTCTATAGAAAAGGCATACTCCCAACAACTTGGAATTATTACGTTGTAAAAGTCAACAACCCATACACCCATAATAAGACTCCTCTTATTAATAGATGTGGGCAACCCACCTTAACAATTAAGGAATTGAGTTTTATTTAATTAATTAAATTCTTTTAATTAATTAAGCTCCCTAATCTTATTAGGGATAATTAATTAAACTCCTTTAACTAATTTTCCTTCCTAATCCAATTAGGAATAAATGAGAGTACTTATATTAAATTAATTCCTAAACTCTTTTAGAAATTAAAATAATAATAATTGTAATAATATTAATAAGACTCCTCTTATTAATTTATATTTAATATTTCTAAAATATTAAATAATAATATTAAGCTATTTAATTTATTCTATCACCATAGATTAAATTAAATATACTTAACATATTATTACGATTATGCCATTAACTTCTTAAATAATTATTCTTCCTTTTATGGTGTGACCCTTTAGGTTCTCCATATTAAACCTAGGTTGTGAATAAATCAATTAGAACAATTCTAATCTTATTTAAATAAATAAATCAAACAATTAATTTATTTAAATAAATAATATTTATTCTACAATAGGATAAGCCTCCTTAGCGATCAACGACTTTCCAGATAATATAGATTTCAACATTAATCATAAAAGAACCTTTGAGTAAATAGTTACCGTACAATTCAATCCTTCCACCATACAATGTCCCAATTAAATATAAGACATGGAATTCTTTGTCAAGTCTTATTTTATTTAATTATATGTATTTCGATCCTTAAATGCACAACTCAAATAATGCAAATTAGAAACTCCTTTCTAATTTCATTACGCCGCCAAGGACTCTTTGGGTTGTCATTTATCGAATCACATAGGACATTTCTTCTTTTATTAGAAGTGGTAGATTCTTTATTGATCATACATTATCTCCATGTACAACTTATTATACCCAAGCATACCCTTTGATATACCCTAAGGGTCTTAAGGAATAAGTCAAAGTATAACTCATCATACACAAGATACTATGATGATCTCAAGTCCAAGGATCACTTGACTTACTATCACTACAGAATTCCTATCGACAGCAAATAAAACTCCATTAGGTATTCCTTAGCGAGCCAACGCTCAAATGAACTTATTCTCTAATAAGCACCTACATACTTGCTTTAGTGTCTCCACACAAATGATCATGAGATCAATCATCCTCATCCAATGAATGTTAACGATGTACCAATCTATCCGGATTCACTAATCCCCAATTTAGTAATCCAATGATTGGGAACTATTTTAGTTTTAAGCTTTCTAAGAATTTAGATCTCATTAGAATGATCATCATCATTATTCTAAAAGCATTGCTTAAAACTATGGGTTTATCACATATTATAAAACAAAGATCATGTAGATAATTAAAAGCCTTTAATAAATTAATACTTTTTATTAATAAATGAATAAGATTGTTCCAAAGTATATGCTTTATCATCAAACATGATTGGCTTGTGTGCATACTACTTTCAAGACTATGAACATTATTTTCAATTTTTGAGAAGGTTTAATGAACTTCATCATCAGAAACCGTCATAACTTACTGAACACGGGGGATGATCAACCCGTTATGCCCTGTATTAATCAATACTACATACCAGAACGATATTCTCGTTCATCTCGTCCGCCTTGGGCGCACAAAAGTTTCCTAGATTTGGGATGTTTATACTTAGCCTGAATCCGAACCAAAATAATTTGGTTGGATAACAATAGTATTCTATCATGTTCAATGATATTCTTAAAGTTGTGTCTAGCTGAGTCAAATAGCTGAGACGATTTTTAATTAAGGTATACATACTGGGAATCAACAAATATGTACCAACATGTACAATAATTATCCAAGTGAGGACACATGTATAACCATACTTAGAATTTAACGAACAGAATATATATATCTGAATCTTATAGTAATACGGTACGGATAAACAATGAATGAATAAAGTTTGGGAACTTGTATGAATATAAATGATTTGATACATAATCAATAACAATAGTTTAATAATCTAGCATAATGATAATATAGTTCTGAAACTTTTACTCATGTCCATTGTACAAAGGAAATGCAAAGGTTAGGATACTTGTACAATGTAAAAGATAATTCAGATACTTGTCTGGTCTGCTGCTTACACAACTTAGTTCTATCTTTAATTCAACGACCTATCATTTATAAGATTATTCTATTAATTAGAATAACATATCATAACACATCATACAGTTATCAACACATAACCTAATCACATTGTCACATAGTTATATCAGTCATTAAGACACAAACAAACACTTATACAGTCAAACTATATAGGTTTGGATCAATTTCGGTAACATTTTGGTGTACCGACGGCTTTATCGGGTAATTATCGAGTTTATTGTTAATAAAACTCTAATTTGTATCTTAAAGATTATCTTGGATAATTTAAACATCAATCATATTATTTATAAATGACTTATAATAATTTATAATTCATCATTATAATTTATCATAAATTTTCAAACTCTGGAATCATTATTAAATGATTTAAATATTAAATAATTCTATTATCATTAATATTTAAATAATATCCAAATATTAATAAAACCTTTAAAGTAATTTATAATAACTCAAAATAATTTTAAAGCATTAATATTACCCTTAAATGATTTTTAAAACATTAAAAATCATTTTTAAATAATTACCATTAATGTATTATTTATCAAAATATTAAAAGTCATTAATTATAACTTAAAATATTTTTAATTCATTTATATCCTTTTAAATGATTTTTAAATCAATAAATCCATTTTTAAAATATTTATTTAATATTATTATTAAATAAATCTAGTATCATTAATATTAAATAATTAATAAAATTTACCTTAAAATATTAAAAGTTATATTTTATAACTTAGAATATCTTTAAACTCTTTATTTTCATTTAAAAGCGATTTTTATAATATTAAAATTATTTTTAAACTAATTTATTTAATATAATTATTAAATAAATCTAATATCATTAATATTAAATAATTAATGAAATTTGCTTTTAAAATATTAAAAGTTACATTTTATAACTTAAAATATTTTTAAATACCTTATTATCATTTAAAATGATTTTTAATATAATAAAATCATTTGTAATAAATTTATTTAATGCATTTATTAAATAAATTAAATATCAATAATATTCAAATAATTACTAATATTTATGGAAAGTATGTCAAATTATTAAAAGTAATTTTTATAACTCAAAATAATTTTTAAAACTGATTTTGTAATTTTTAGAATTTATTTTCTATTTTTAAATGATTTTTAGAAGTTTAATTAATTAAAATTAATAAAACTGTCGCTATAGCCTTTGGCAACAGAAACCGTCACCTTAGGTGTTCTTGAGGCTCAAGAACACTGACAAGTAGTGTTCAAGGGGTCATGTTTGACCACCATTAATTATCAGTTCAAATCGGTTCTAGACAATTCAAGACTTTGATGTTGTAGCATATAAGTAATAATACAACATCCACTCATTAATTTGGTCATACAACATCACAACAAGGAGATCAGAGCCCCGAAAATTGTTGCGGACTTTCATCCGGGTTTTACGGGTTACCCGAAACCCGCATAGCGATTCTACTAGGTACTTTCTAGCTCAATTTAATCTAGGTACTGGTCATCCTCTAGTCAATCTAATGGTTCACAAATGTAGTGCACATGTCAAGGAATAACAACATACCATAATATAAGTCCAACTATAACATAATCACAAGTTATGAGTCGGTCAAACCCTGTCAGAGGGCTTGTTCTAAGGATTTCTGGAATTTTTAGAAAACGAAATCATGACCGGATGGCCTAGTTTGACCATCCACTACCTCAATCTTGTTGATTTTTTAAGAGATCTAAGGACATGTATCTAGAGTCCATACAACCCACTACAATCTGGTCACAACAACATCAACAAACAACATTAAACCTGAGAGATCAAAGCATTTAAAAACATTGTCAGACTCGGATAATCAGTTTATGGGTTACCCAGAAACTCCTTGGTCATGCTTGGTCAACGAGGTTTGACCATTAATAACTTACAATCTGTTCATGAAATAGCTATGATTCCACTTCCAGATCACAAACCTCATAACAAACTACAAATCTAAAGCTTAAAACAACACAAATCAAAAACAAAGAAAGATCTATGAGGTCTGACATTCATTGTCAGACAACTTTTTCAACATTTCCCGGATTTTTGAAATCTTTAAATTCGAGCATATAAATGTTATGGATCCACTATCTAGCAACCCAGATCACTAAGTTACACCTTATACAACATATCTAAACATTCTAACATCAAATCCAACATAGCATACAAAATCAAATATTCTTGGCTTAGGGTTTACCTTTCTTGAACAAATTCTTGATCCTCTGCTCCTGATCTGATCTTGATGTTCTGGGGACTCACTAAGAGACTAAAATGCTAATTATATTCGTGGGTTTAGAGAGAGAGGGGCTTGGTGGTGTGTTTGTGAACAAATGGGCTAATTGGTGAACTTTCCTCTCTCTCAAACTATATATAATATGGTGTAATGCTTATGGCTGATCATGTTTATCAGATTTTTATTGATTAAAGGCTATTAATAGACCACATGGCTAGCTAGAGTTGGTCACCAACCACTTACTAGGGCTAGATCTACACTCCACCTTATTAAAATAATAAAAAGGGCAATTTGGTTAATTGACTTTAACTTTTAGTGGCAAACTTGGCAATTCCTTTCCACCCTTAGGGTTTAACTGTGACACCCCCAAATCCGGGTACTTCGATTCCACGGGATTTGGTGTTCACTGTATAAATATCATCTATCTATCTACCCATAATAAATGCAAACCATGCAATAGATAGAAATAATAATAAATCTCCCCTTATGGGGTTACATCAACTACATAATAAATACAATCCCAGGTTACTCTAAACTTAAACATCTGTGCGGAATCATAAACAATTAAGTCTTAAACAACATCATTAACTTAAGTCTAACCTAAATACATCATCAAATAAAATAACAAGTCTTCAACACTTGCTAACTTTGCCCTTGGCTTTACTAGTGGAAGGTTAAATCGGTTCTTTCATTCTTAATCGCAATGTTATTATTAGCAAGAGTGAGCACTAATGCCCATAAGTATAATAATGAAATAACAAAGATAATAACATGCGAGTAAATCAAAAATATCTGAATAAAAGCTCAACTTTTGAATCAAGAATGAATAACAAGAAACAAAAGAATTCTGAGGGTCATAAGACCTTGAACTATGTCCTAGGTTATCAAGGGTTATACTTGAAACCTTTAACAGTCATAAGACTATGGACCATTCTACTCGTTTTAGGGGATCAAAGCCCTTAGTACAACATCGTGCACAATATCTTAACGCTTAACGATAAGAAAATCCCTTTGCGTAGGTTGTTCATCTCAGTTTGACATTCGAGTCCGCACCAAAGGAAGTTTGGTTTGGACAATTCATCAAGGGTTCGGAAATTTAGAACGCTCATCAACTATGGACTAGTCGAATCAATAAGGGTTCGCTAGTCTAATAAGGTTCAATAATAATGATATTCAAATTGAATAATAATCTTAGGAAGTATACAATAGGACAATTATTGTATAACTGAATCATGCTTTGAAAAGATAATCAATCTTTAATATAACATTTGAACATGAATAATAATAATGATAATTTACTCGAGGTAATTAATAAACTTGAACAATAATGACAAGTAGGATTAGGAAACTTGCCTCATAAGTAGCTAAACGATTACTACTTCCGCTCACCACAAATCCTACACACATACCATATGTATTCACGACATTCATTAGTTACATTTTCACTTAATTATTTAATATAAACTCCACTTTATTTAACAAATCATTACCCTTCTAATTTAATTACTTAATTAAATTAGAATATTTTCATTCTCTTATTATTATTATTACACTCGAATAAATTATTTCATAATAATTTCCATCGAATATTTAATTTATTCCATAATATCTCAATTAAAATATTTAATTTATTTTATAAATATTTTAATAATAATTTTCATCGAATATTTATTTTATTCCATAATATCTCAATTAAAATATTTAATTTATTTTATAAATATTTTAATAATAATTTTCATCGAATATTTATTTTATTCCATAATATCTCAATTAAAATATTTAATTTATTTTATAAATATTTTAATAATAATTTTCATCGAATATTTATTTTATTTCATAAATATCTCAATTAAAATATTTAATTTATTTTATAAATATTTTAATAATAATTTTCATCAAATATTTATTTTTTTATTTTTTTATTTTATTTATTTATTTCTTTATTTATTTATTTCATCATGTAGATGAAAGTGGTAATTTAGTTTGGTAACGTCACATTGAAAGTGGGTTACCTGTGCTCATTTTTACAGCTTTAGCTCATTAGATTCATATTCATGAACATAACAAGGCCAAATTAGGCCAAAATCAATCACACGTAAAATTATACATGAATAATACGCCATAACTTCCAATTAGTTATTTTTTTTACACTAATTTAGACTTACCCAATCATTGTAATAATATATATAATCATTACTTAACCCATCTAGCATGATTTTTAACAAGTTACAACACATAATTTGCAAAATCAACACATTTACTTTCACCGTTCTTGATGTTCTTGAAGGTTTTGAAAATAAAACATGAAAATTGTCACTACGGATTCGTATATAACACCTAATCCGTTTATTTAAATTTTGGTCTCTTCAGATCAACATGCATAACAACATACAAATGTAAAATTTAGGGATAATATATGATCAATACATAAAATACCACGATAAGGCCATATGGCAAAAACCCAAACTCAGAATTTTGAAATAAAGAAGTCATCGTATTATGAAACTTATGATATGGTTTACAAAATATATATAATTAAATATAATGTGATGTGCCATAACACATATAAAACCCATAATCATTACTCCTATCTCAATTACAGAGGCTTTACAGTATGAATGAAAGCCATTTTCATAAAACTCAAATAACGTAAAAATAGAATTTGGTTTGGAGAAATTACCCAGAGTATAGATTAAGAAGAGGTGATCCAAGATGATCCTTTCATAATTACCTGATGATTACACACTCACAATATCTCTAATTCTCACAAATTTTCTCTGATAAATTCTCAATCTCTCTCCTCTCGCTTCTTCCGCACTTAGAATAATAAAAGAAAATAAAAGAGAACGTCAGATTATAAGAACTCGATCGACGCTTAATAATGGTGGTCATTAACTCAGTCATGGGTAATCGCTAGTAACTCCCCACTAAGGCCATGTTTGGCTAGCATAATAGATTTCAAAACTCCTTTAATTTAATAAAGCTTTATCATATAGTTTAATTCACGCCACACCCACTTGCACAATAATTCATATATCTTATTTAATATAAATAAAATATAATAACTTCTCATAAATTCACATAGTCATATATTTAATTTTCTCATTAATTAATTATATTAAATTATTAAATCTCTAATTAATAAATAAATAAATTAGAATACCATCATGCTTAATTAAATAATTCATTTAATTCAATAAGTCGACATAATTACATACTTGATAATAAAACTCTCTACATTAATTTAATAAATGTAACACATATAATTAAATTAATCTACCACAATCAAGGTCAATTAATTATTTAATCTAATAATTAAATCATCGAAAAATATTTATTTAATTCAATAAATATTAAAATTAATTACAAAATTCTCATTCGTCACATCTTTCCCCTTGAAAGGATTCGTCCCCGTAATCACGACTCAATAAATTCACCTGCTACATTTCTCCCCTTACAAAGATTCTCATTCCCCGTAATGGTTACACATAATTAAGTAAATAAATGAGGGTAATTCTTCATCATATTCTCTTCGAAGTTCCCCGTAACTTAGCTTCACGTCGTGGTTCCTCCAAATTACCTTAATGTAAGGTATAACTTTATTTTTCGAGAACTTGTTCTTTTACGACAATTTGGACAGAATTTCTTCGTAAGATAAGTCTTTCTCAAAATGTAGGGGTTCATATTCAATTACATGCTTGTAATCTACCTTGTAGGGTCGTAATATAGAAACATGGAAGACGCGTTGTGGACATTCTCGAGTGCCGGAGGTAAGGCTACCCTCGCAGACGTGAACTTCTCCGATTCTTCTCAAGATTTCAAAGGGTCCAATGAATCTTGGGCTCAATTTTCCTTTCTTTCCTAACTCGATCTTCCCTTCCAGGAGAGACCTTCAAGAAAACATAACTACACGATTCAAACTCGATATTTTTACGATGTGGATCAGATTTCTTCTGTCGATCTTGAGCCGCTACATGTCGTGCTTGGATCACTTTGACTATTTTTCGTCTGTTGTACCAATTTCGCCCTAGAATTGTCTTTCACCAACTTCATCCCAATAAAGCGGAGTTTCGTGACTTTCTGCCAGATAACGCTTCGTAAGGCTAGCATGCCTATACTAGCGTGGTAACTGTTGTTGTAGTAACTCTACTAACAGTAGGTGATCATCCCAATTTCCTTTGAAGTCCATCACATGTGCTCTCAAAGATATCTTCTAATGTTTGAATCGCTCTCTCACTCGTCCATTCTGCTTTGAGGGTGGTAAGTCAGACTCATTCGCAATTGCGCACTCCATGCATTCCTCAAGACGTTTCCAAAAGTTGATGTGAAGCGCTGGATCTCTATCGTAAACAATTGACACCAAAGATTCCATGTCTCAAACAATCTCTTTCACATATAACCTTGCTAACCGATCTAAGTTGAATCGATTTTGATTGGAAGGAAGTGTGCGATTTCATTACCATTAACGATAACCCATACTGCGTCAGTAGTTTTCCGAGTCGTTGGAAGGCCAACCACGAAGTCCATTGTAATATGTTCCCATTTCCATTCTCGGGATTTCTAACGGTTGTAGCAATCCACTCGGTCCGATGTTTCGCTTTTACTTTTCCGATGTGACACTTGGCAACACATTCTCGCAACATCGCGTTTCAAATTCACCACCGTAAATATTGTCGAAGATCTTGATACATCTTTGTACTACCCGGGTGAATCGAATATCTCGAACTATGAGCCTCACTCTGTAATTTCTTCCTTAATTTCAGATCTTGGCGGAATCAAGATTCTATTTTCAAATCTTTATTCCTTCCTTATCCATCTTAAATCTTGGTCTGGTTCCTTCAGATATCTTCTTTGTCACCTTTTACATTCTTCGTCTCCAAGTCGAGCCTCCTTTACTTTATCTAGTAGAGTTATACCAGATTGCATCTGAAATAGCTTCTCATCAATCTGCATAGGATACTTCACTTCCAACTCTAGTTTCTCCATTTCTGTAATTAGCTCCTCCTGAAAAGTTAACATCATCAATTTCTCACGACCCTTTCTACTTAAGGCATCGTCAACCACATTTGCTTTCCCCGGATGGTATAAAATCTCACAGTCGTAATCCTTAATTAATTCCAACCATCTTCTTTCGACGATGTTCAAATCCTTCCGTAAAAATATATTTCAAACTCTTGTGGTCCAGATATATTTCACACTTTTCCCAGATAGATAGTGCCTCCAAATTTTTAGAGCAAAAACAACTGCAATTTAACTCCAAATCATGGGTGGGTAACCCTTCTCGTAATCCTTCAATCTGTGGATGATACACGTGAATGACTTTTTTCCGCTTTTGCATCAAGACACTGCCTAAGTCCTTTACGCGATGCATCACTATAAACAACCAAATTTCAGATCCTCCTAAGAGATAACATGTGGGTCGACTCAACCTCTTCTTCAATTCTTGAAAACTTTTCTCACACTTATCCGCCCAAACAAATTTCAACTTTTCGAGTTAAATTCGTTAACTGAGTTGCGATCTTGGAAAAGTCTTGTATGAACCTTCTATAATATCCCGCCAATCCAAGAAAACTTTGTACTTTCGATGGCGTCCCTCTGATCCCGATTAATCACGGCTTCGACTTTGGATGGATCTACCAAATTCCATTTTTATCGATCACGTGCCCAAGAAATTGCACTCGTTAAATCCAAAATTCGCATTTCAAAAACTGGCATACAACTTTTCCCTCTCAATACTTCCAACGTTAATCTCAAATGCTCTTCGTGTTCTTCTTTGGTTTTCGAATAAACCAAAATTTCATCTATAAATACCACTACTTAACTTGTCTAAAAAACGGCTTGAACACACCATTCATTAGTCCCATAGATGTCAGCAGGAGCATTCGTAAGACCAAACGACATTACTAAAAAAATTCAGAGTGACCAGATCGTGTTCTAACGCGCATCTTTTGGTACATCCTCCTACTCACCTTCAATTGATGATAACCGCTTCTCAAGTCTATCTTGGAAAAGTACCTCGCTCCCTTCAATTAATTAAATAGGTCGTCGATCCTCAGAATGGATATCCGTTCTTAATCGTGACCTTATTTAGTTCTCTATAGTCAATGCAGAGTCGATCGATCCATCCTTCTTTTCACAAACAACACCGGCGCTCCCCACCCACGTACGATACGCTTGGTTGAATGTACTTCTTGTCCAACAATTCTTGTAGTTGTACCATTAATTCCTTCATCTCTCATGGTGCCATTCGGTTAGATGGTGCCTTCGATATTGGAGCGATTCGGGCGCCAAATTGATTAATAAATCTACTCTCTATCCTGGTGGAAGTCCCGGTAAATCGTCTGAAATACGTCAACACGAAGTCCCTCACAATCCAGATTTCTTCTACCTTCGATCGATTCTTCTTCTCGACTATCGACTATGTAAGCTAAGTATCCTACACAAATTTTATCTTAACAACTTCGGCTCGCAGATCATCGTCGACAACTCATTCGCTTATTCAGGCGACTTTGCTACCATAAAACACAACCTTTGATGGAGTCATAAGGTTAATACTTTTTGGCAATCAATTATGCCTCGTAATTGAATAACTAGTCCATTCCCAAAATAACGCCAAATTCCCCAAGTCGAATAGGGATAAGATCTACGCTCATGATATTACCCTTAATATCCACTCTACAGCTTCTTAAACACGCATTTACTTAACAGAATTATCTCCTTATTCGCAATTTCTATATTCACGGGATATTCCAACTCATCCATAAGTAAATCTAAACTATTAGCAAAGTCTTCTGATATAAAGGAACAAGTAGCACCTTAATCAAATAAAATATAAGCATTAATTTCATTGATCGGAATGATACCGACACCACATCACGAGACCGGATTGCATCCCGCACCGTCATATTGAAAGTCCGGCTAATTATTTCGATTTGGTTTGTTTGCGGTTGGTGGAAGTGATAGTTAAGGCATTTCCACCGTTATTTCCTGGTTTCTCCCCGATCCCTTCTTGGGACAATCTCTTGCCAGATGGTCCTTGAACCACAAGTAAAACAAGCACCCTTCTTTGGGTTTGGGCGGTTTGGTGCTATGCCTGGCCTTCCTATCCACAATTGTAGCACACTTTTTTTCCTTTCATACAAACTCCCAGATGGGCTTTTCACAAGTCGGGCATGCTTCGATTCTTTTCATCGACTACCTTGTCGATCCCCGATGATGAGTCATTGCTCCACCTTTTCTTTCGATTGAAATTTCCACCTCCCCGTGCCACTTCCACCGACCTTGTTATTTCCTTCACCTTCACTCATCTTCTTCTTTTGATCTTGATTGTACTTGGTCACCGTGATCGCTTCCTCCTTCAAATGAGGATGGCCTTTTTCAAAGACTCCAAAGAACGTGTTTAGTTTGAAACATTGATACCTTGATGTACACCCAAGGTTTTAGTCCTTGCTCAAAACGTCTCGCCTTTCTCTCATCCGTGTGAACTTGATACGGGGCAAACCTTGCCAATTCGTTGAATTTAGCCGCATAGTCAGGCACGCTCATATTTCCTTGCTTTAACTCTAGAAATTGAACCTCCATCTGGTTCTGTGAACTAGTTGGGAAATACATTTCGAAAAACATCTCTTTAAATCTCTCCCACGTAATTATACCTTCACCTCCTCGCGCTTTGTGTGCTTGCCACCAATAGCTAGCCTCAGACTTCAACATAAACGTTGCAAAAGCGGTCTTCCGTCTTCTAACCCAAAGAACGCCGAAAACCTTCTCCATTTCCGTAACCCACGTTTGAGCCTCGATTGGGTTCATGGAACCTTTGAATTCTGGCGGTCCCACCGCCTTGAAGTCTTTAAACGTTGTGTTTGGTGGAGCTTGCAGTTGATTATTCATGGCTCCAGTCAATAAGTTCACCAACTGCTAAACGGATTAGCATTGGCATTATTGTTATTATTGGTTGATTTCTTCCCCGAGTAAAGTGACGTTGTTGTCTTCTCCTTGGCGGCATTTTTTTCGTTAAATAAACGCTTATTAGAACTTTATTTATTTCTCTAAATAGTTAAGGCATTACTTAACAATTTAACATATTCATTTAACACATCATCTCAAACAACTTGATATATTTTCATTTAAATCAAAAGTTTTAACATTAAACGATAGCATAACTGCTATTTACATCAACTATCCTAGAATAAAGAATCCACAGGATTAAAACATTCAAATATTCTTTCGTTCATAAACACATCAGAATTTACATCTAAAAACTAATTAAGTTCTTTACATAATTAAGTAAATCATATCACTGCCGGTTAAGGTGCTGAATAGCCTTGCTACTCTCCTCTTCTAAGATGCGATACATCGTCCTGCGATCCATCATGTACAATGGTAGTCCTTCGAACTGGATTGGGTACCTTAAAACTCGATCTTGGGTTTCATTCATTGCCTTGTTAAGTGTAGAGTACGTTTCCCCAATCTTCGCTTTCTTTGCACGACTATCATCCTCTGCACGATCACTTCGACGCGATTCTCTTACCCACCTTCTCTGCTATGTTCAAGCTTTTCGGAGGTTTCCTTGATTCCTTCTTCGTTTTCTATCTCCTGGTCTTATCTTCAATTTGACCCTTCTCATGGACCAAATCCCATTCTATATTTGCTACCGAGAGTGAAGAGTCGAAATCTCCTCTCCTTCTCCTCTAGAGTAATATCGTTGAATAACCGCCGCTTTCAACAAATCTCGGACCTCGCCTCAGAATCTCCATGTTACGATCGATAACGGTCATACATCTCAAAGATCAACGATTGTACCGTGGTAACTCCTCTTCTTCCTCTTCCTCTTCCTTAACAAATTCCTCCTCGGGATCCTCCTCAGATCGGCCCTTGCCTCATGCTCCCGACCAACAACGTGATCAATGGAGATGACTCCTCTGCACTATTTGCTTCCCTAACGACATGAATGTCTCGGGCACCTCCTCCCTCTGCATTTTACATTATAGGTACACGGGTTCTTCCTCCCCAAACTTGACTAGCTTCTCCAACATTCGACATCCTAACACAAAATTTTAAGTTTTAGTTACTAAGTCGTATCATCTAACGATACTTTAAACACATAAACACATAAGGTCTTTTATTATCTTCAATGAATTACATAAATTCATTTCTTATAACTCGATAAGAGTTTTCCATCACTATCTTCTTTCTATAAGGCTACTACCTAAGGTTGTTCCCCACCTAAGGTTCATAACCCATACCGATACTAACTTGTGACACCCCCAAATTCGGGTACTTCAATTCACACGGATTTGGTGTTCATCAGATAAATATCATCTATCTATCTACCCATAATAAATGCAAACCAATCAATAGATAGAAATAATAATAAATCTCCGCTTATGGGGTTACATCAACTACATAATAAATACAATCCCAAAGTTACTCTAACCTTAAACATCTCGTATGGAATCATAAACAATTAAGTCTTAAACAACATCATTAACTTAAGTCTAACCTAAATACATCATCAAATAAAATAACAAGTCTTCAACACTTTCTAACTTTGCCCTTGCTTTTACTAGTGGAAGGTTCGCTGGTTTTTTCGTTCTTAATCGCAATGTTATTATTAGCAAGAGTGAGCACAAATGCCCACAAGTATAATAATGAAATAAATCAGATAATAACATGCGAGTAAATCAAAACATCCGAATAAAAGCTCAACTTTTGAATCAAGAATGAATAACAAGAAACAAAAGAATTTCGAGGGTCATAAGACCTTGAACTATGTCCTAGGTTATCAAGGGTTATACTTGAAACCTTTAATATCATAAGACTATGGACCTTTCTACTGCACTTAGGGGATCACCCTTAGTACAACATCGCGCATAATATCTTAACGCTTAACGATAAGAAAATCCCTTTGCAGGTTGTTCATCTCAGTTTGACATTCGAGTCCGCACCAAAGGAAGTTTGGTTTGGGCAATTCATCAAGGGTTCGGAAATTTAGAACGCTCATCAACTATGGACTAGTCGAATCAATAAGGGTTTGCTAGTCTAATAAGGTTCAATAATAATGATATTCAAATTGAATAATAATCTCAGGAAGTATACAATAGGTAAATTATTGTATAACTGAATCATGCTTTGAAAAGATAATCAATCTTTAATATAACATTTGAACATGAATAATAATAATGATAATTTACTCGAGGTAATTAATAAACTTGAATAATAATGACAAGTAGGGTTAGAAACTTGCTCGTCATGCGTGAGAAGCTAAACGATTACTTACTTCGCTTTACCACAAATCCTACACACATACCATATGTATTCACTTACATTCATTAGTTACATTTTCACTTAATTATTTAATATAAACTCCACTTTATTTAACAAATCATTACCTTCTAATTTAATTACTTAATTAAATTAGAATATTTTCATTCTCTTACTATTATTACACTTTAATAAATTATTTCATAATAATTTCCATCGAATATTTAATTTATTCCATAATATCTCAATTAAAATATTTAATTTATTTTATAAATATTTTAATAATAATTTTCATCAAATATTTATTTTATTCCATAATATCTCAATTAAAATATTTAATTTATTTTATAAATATTTTAATAATAATTTTCATCGAATATTTATTTTATTTCATAAATATCTCAATTAAAATATTTAATTTATTTTATAAATATTTTAATAATAATTTTCATCAAATATTTATTTTTTTATTTTTATTTATTTATTTATTTATTTATTTCGATCACGGGGTGGTATTTAGTTTGGTAACGCCATTGTATAAGTTACAAGGCTCATTTTCTATTCATAGATTCATAGTCATGAACATAACAAGGCCAAATTAGGCCAAAATCAATCACACGTAAAATTATACATGAATATGGCCATAACTTCCAATTAATTATTTTTTTTACACAAATTTAGACTTACCCAATCATTGTAATACTTATATAATCATTACTTAACCCATCTAGCATGATTTTTAACAAGTTACAACACATAATTTGCAAAATCAACACATTTACTTTCACTGTTCTTGAAGGTTTTGAAAATAAAACATGAAAATTGTCACTACGGATTTGTTATAACACCGAATCCGTTTATTTAAATTTTGGTCTCTTCGTATCAACATGCATAACAACATACAAGTGTAAAATTTAGGGATAATATACGATCAATACATAAATACCACGATAAGGCCATATGGCCAAAACCCAAACTCAGAATTTTGAAATAAGAAGTCATCGTATTATGAAACTTATGATATGGTTTACAAAATATATATAATTAAATACGATGTGATGTGCCATAACACATACAAATCCCATAATCATTACTCCTATCTCAATTACAGAGGCTTTACAGTATGAATGAAAGCCATTTTCATAAAACTCAAATAACGTAAAAATAGAATTTGGTTTGGAGAAATTACCCAGAGTGTAGATTAAGAAGAGGTGATCCAAGATGATCCTTTCACAATTACCTGATGATTACACACTCACAATAACTCTAATTCTCACAAATTTTCTCTGATAAATTCTCAATCTCTCTCCCTCTCTGCTCTTCCAGACTTAGAATAATAAAAGAAAATAAAAGAGAACGTCGTATTATAAGAACTCGATCGACGCGTTAATAATGGTCGATTAACCCAAATATGGGTAAATCGCTAGTAACCCCCACTAAGGCCATGTTTAGCTAGCATAATAGATTTCAAAACTCCTTTAATTTAATAAAGCTTTATCATATAGTTTAATTCACGTCACACCCACTTGCACAATAATTCATATATCTTATTTAATATAAATAAAATATAATAACTTCTCATAAATTCACATAGTCATATATTTAATTTTCTCACTAATTAATTATATTAAATTATTAAATCTCTAATTAATAAATAAATTAATTAGAATACCATCATGATTAATTAAATAATTCATTTAATTCAATAAGTTTATATAATTACATACTTGATAATAAAATCTCTACATTAATTTAATAAATGTAACACATATAATTAAATTAATCTACCACAATCAGGCTAATTAATTAATTATTTAATCTAATAATTAAATCATCGAAAAATATTTATTTAATTTAATAAATATTAAAATTAATTACAAAATTCTCGTTCATCACATTAACCCTAAGGTTTTATAAGCTTAATTTTCTAGGATTTTGTGATTAGGGCTAAAATGTAAATTTTAGTTTCTAAAAAGGTGAATTAGGGTTCCCTAATTAAATTAGGTTTCCTAATCACTTAAGATTGTAAAATATGCTTTATAAAAAAACTAATTACCATTAAGCTTACTAAATTAATAATTAGGGTTTATAACTTAGCAATTAGGGTTCTAATCTAGTAATTAGGGTTTTTAAATATTATTTAGGGTTTACCTAATTAACATTAAACATAATAATGGTCATTAATTTCATAACACATAACTTAACAAATCTTATACCATAGTTGATTTCTATACTATAGTTTATCAAGAATGCTAGGGTTTTTATTGTTTCACTATAACTGCGTTTCACAAATTATATTACATGTATATCATGCTTGTTTATAGCATTGAAATATAAATTATATTATTATTCTCATTCTTTATTCAAAATCCAGATTTAGGGTTTCAATTCATATCGATATAACCTTCATACATACCATTATTAATTGTTAAAATAATTAACTTAACTAATATAATAAAATACATATTATAATAATCCTAATGATCATATCATATATACCATAATCATAATTTCATGGAAAATAAATAATAAATACTTTAATTACAAAATAAATTTATTATAATAATATAATCTATAATGATCAATAATTCTTAAAAAGAATTTATTTATTATTCATCCAATAAATAATTTTATTTATCACATACATACATATACTTTACCTTGCACATATTCCCACCTTTAAATATAAAAAAAAATTATTCGCAAAATTTCTTATTTGAAAATATTGGGTTATTACAAAGACCACATATTTGACGCTATGAACACGTCTTTCGCTTCACTCAATACGACACTTCAGATCTTCAATCCAGCTGCTCAATTTCTATATAAGCAGCCCATGCCAATGCCAAGGTTTTCGCAGAGTGACTCCGAGGAAGAAGATCAACCAAGGAGAGGTTTGGTCACCTAATTGCGTGCCAATAGGGAGAAATCCTTATTGGAAAGCCCCCTTTTTCCTGGGAACGACCTGGTCGATTAATATTGGGAATTATAATAATGATGATAAATATTGTTAAATATATTGAGGTGTCTTTTTATGAAGTCACAGAAGTTTATATATATATATATATATATTATTTTATTAGTATTATTAATGTAATAAAATGAAAAGTTTTTATTTAAAATAAAATACTTTTATAAGTTTTTTATTTTATTAGACTATAAATAGAATATATTATATTCTATTATGTATAGTGTTTTCAGATAGTAAAATCTTTTTATATAAAATGTAATACTTTTATAAAGTTATTTATTTTATTAGACAATAATTAGAATATATTATATTTTATTACGATAGTGTTTCAGATATTGCTTGCATAGTGTTTTGCATAGTAAAATCTTTTATATAAAATATAATACTTTTATAAAGTTTTTTGTTTTATTAGACAATAATTAGAATATTTTATTATGCATAGTGTGTTTACATAGTGCCCAGATAGTGTCTCGTGTAGTATTTTTGCATAGTAAAATCTTTTTATATAAAATGTATTACTTTTTTATAAAGTTATTTATTTTGTTAGATAATAATTAGAATATATTATATTTTATTACGCATAGTGTTTCAGATAAGGCTCTGCATGATAAGGTGTTTCATATAGTAAAATATTTTTATATAAAATGTAATACTTTTATAAAGTTATTTATTTTATTAGACTATAAATAGAATATATTATATTTTATTTAAAAGATTTTGTTTTTTAGAATATTTTATTAATAATTTATAGTAAATCAATATGGACCGTCTGTTTAAAAGTAAATCAACTGGACCGCTCATGAATTAGTTACTATTAGGTCCATTATCCTATAAATAAGCTCATTCCTTCATTATTTCTTACTTAATTCATTGAAAACTCTAGAGAGAAACTATAGAGAGAAAGAAGAAAAGTATTCTGCTACTTCACTACTACTATATCCAGTTTCTTCTAAGGTAAGGGGTATTGTTTCTTTCGTATTCATGAAGAGAACTTCTGTTATTCCATTATTTATTATTCAGTTGGAATAACCTGTATACGTAGACTACCCTATACTTGGTGAAATTCTTCTGTTATTCCATTCTTTATTATTATGTTGGAATAACGTGTATATACGAAGTACTGCATACATGGTGAAATTCTTCTGTTATTCCATTCTTTATTATTATGTTGGAATAACTTGTATATGCGAAGTACCGCATACATGGTGAAATTCTTCTGTTATTCCATTCTTTATTATTCTTTTGGATATCATATACATGCGATACGCATTTGATAACTGGTTCCATTATTTATTATTCTCGTTAGAATAACATGTCTGTATGGCCTATCGCATGCACGGTGAAGTCTTTTGTTATTTCATTCTTTATTATTCGTTGGAATATCCCGTCTCAGACGTTTATGTATTTGATTCGATTCCATTATTTATTATTTTGTTGGAATAACATGTATGTGCGGTCTATCGCATGCATTGTGAAATCTTCTGTTATTCCATTCTTTATTATTCTGTTGGAATAACTTGTCTATGTGGATTATCACATGCATGGTGAATGATCCTTTTTATTCATTCCTTATTAATTTGTGAAAATGATCTATCTAAGTGGATTACTAATGACGTATGGATTTAAAATCCATTTAGCTTCATATATTCTCTTATACTCAAATAAGTTAAAGCATTGACTTCTATACTCCATGAAATTAGTGGAATATCCTTGATATTTGCGCTTCATCCAGTATCTTTTCATGAAAATATTCTTCTGAGCATTCTTGAATTTTACTCCACAAAGAAGTATCATGTTGACAATTAGGACGTTATTATTTCCTGGATAAATTAATTCTTGAACTTGTTTTATTGAATTCTTATATCATTGTCATCATCCTCATGTTTATTTTATGTTAAAAGTCATTTATGGCCTGTAGTGCATAGATGGACTTGGTATGATTATGACCAGGGATTAATCGGTATAATCATGACCGTAATGTTACAAATGATGTGGTAAAAGTCCTTATTGGCCCGTAGTGCATTAATGGACAGTTTTTGGTATGATTATGACCAGGGATTATTCGGTATAGTCATGACCATTGATGAATACACGAATATCCTTACCCCGTAGTGTATGGATAATTTGTGGTTGTGATACTAATGAATATCCTCGGTAGTGAATGGTGGATGATGTGGATTATTTATTGAAATCGAGTCTCAAAGAATAAAAGTGATGAAAAACCTTTTAAATCATAGAAGATAGTAGATTTTATTCTCTACTCGACTCTTTTAATGGATTGTTTGTTTCTCTGCAGTTAAACTTGATGTTTGTTATATTGTATCAGTTTAACACTGTTGAAGGTTAACGATTATTTATTCTGCATTATCTTAGTCATAATATTTCTTACTGGGCTAGTTGAGCTCACCCTTTTGCTTTCATTGTTCTCTTCAGGAAATGAGAACGTATCAGGGACTAGTCGGGGAATGGAGTGACGGTCCAGATGATAGCATTAGTAGTCCTCGTTATTCTGTTAAATAGTGTGACAATAAATATAATGAGGACTCCTTTGAGTGTGGATATTGTCTAGATGATAATATTCTTATTAAAACTCTCAATTTATGTTTTGTCGTATTTTACACGACAGTTGTATTATCAAGTTGTATTTGTATTCTGTACCTTGTATATGGCAACTTAGAATAGGTGATGTATACCTATTTTGGGGGCGTCACAGTTGGTATCAAAGCTTAGGGATATGATCCCTGGCTGAGATGTGAGATAAGAACTAGAAGGGGAGAAATGGGGAATTCCTTCGCTAGTATGACCTACCTAAGTTTATTTGGTATTTAATTGGTTGGTCAAGTATAGGGATAATATGTGATATGTCAATTAACCCTTGTTTTGTGACAGTATTAAATTTGCGGAGTTATCCTGATTTGCATCCCATTTGGTCGATAATGAGGAGCGAATGACGCGAATGTTTCTGCGAGGTTTGAAACTCGATATATGTCAATACCTCATTTCTCATAAACTTTGTTTATATTCAGATGTTGTGAATAGGGCTCAATTATTGGAGCGCGATAATGAGTTAGCACAACCAAAAGGTAACGACCAACAACACGATAATAATCGTACCAGTGGCAACGACCATCGAAACAATGATAACCATCGTGGGGGAAATTATCATACCAAGAATGGTAACCATTTCGGTGGTAATCATGACCAAGATAATAGAAGTGGAAATTTCAAGAAGAGAAGGTCATTTAGCTCGATTTTGTCGTATAGTGAAGTCAAGTCCAGCTGGGACGGTGGCACCAAAGGCGGATATGGACAAAACAAAGTCTGGTTCTGTTTTAGGAAGAGCATTTTTCGTGACTTCTCAAAAGCTTAGTAACCCGAACGGTTAGCACCAAGTTAGTTAATTATAATTTTTCATAAGTCTATACCTTATTAGATACCGATTCTACCCATTCTTTTATCTGTCTTACTTGCGTTCAACGTTTAAATTTGACTCTGGAGAAGTTAGACTTTGACTTATCTATTGAAACTCCGTTAGGAGAAACCTTTGTTACATGTGCTATCCAAGTCTTGGATGAGGGTCACAGTTTTGAATGATATTTCTATCGTTGATAAATTTCTTGACGTATTCTTGAAGACTTCTTGGCCTACCCCAGAGCGTAAAATCGAATTTTGTATTGACCCAAGTACAAAACCTATTTCTTCAACCCTTAAATATTTCTTCAACCAAAATGAACGTATAATGCGCCAAAGACGTTGGCTCGAGCTGTTGAAGATAACGATCATACCATTCAATATCATTGTGGAAGAAAGAATGTGGTAGCTGATGCGTTGAGTAGAAGATCGTATGCGTTTACGAGTGCGACGTTGTTAACACAAAAACCCATTTCGTATAACTTACAAATGATGAAGATGGAGTTAAAGACTCTAGGGACCCACGTGAAGATAACAAATATACGATTAGAATCAACTTTAATCGATAAAGTTAAAGCCGCTCAAGCTACATACTCAGAGCTGATGAATGTGAAGAAAAAGGTTCAAGAGGGAGTTATTCTAGAAGCAAGAATCGATGAAGAGAGGAAATCTCAACCCTCGATTTTATTGGCCCATTTAAAATCCTTGATCGAGTAGGAACGGTGGCCTATAGGCTCGTTTTATCGCCAAGTATGTCACGTGTTCATAATGTTTTTCACGTATCGATGTTACATAAATATGTGGATGACTCGAACCACATTATTGAATTAAAACTAGACGAGATAGCAGAAGATTTAACGTATGAGGAGATACGTGTTAAAATCTTGGATAAAAAGGATCGTATTCAACACTCAAGGGTTATACCTCAAGAGTTAGAATCTGAAATGAAGTCAAGGTATCCTCATCTCTTCGGCATACCAGGTATGTACATAAATTTCAAGGAAGAAATTTTATAAGGAGGGGAGATTGTGAGACCCCAAATTTTATGAATAAAGATTTAAATTTCTCAAAATATTTTTTTCAAAATTATGGTGTGGATTTGAGATAATATTATAGTTGTGGGTAATATTTATAAATTTTGCAAAGTATGCAAGTTGTTATATTATATTCGATTGGTCGGGGAATATTCTTTGTTTCGGGGAATATTCGTACGACGACACAATCATTGGTAGACCCCACAACGGAATTATTGTCAGATTGAGAAAACGACAAAAATATTTTTATGAAAATTACAGCGGAAGTTTTACCGTTAAAACTGTTGAACTACTCGGTAGTAAAAGTACAGTAATACGCATGTTTGCATAGTAGCACACGGTATTGATTATTGATGCTTATGTGAGAAGTCACTCAGTTTTGTTCAATTATTGCTACAGTAATTGTTGCATAGTATCTCACGTTATTTGATTCAATTATTGTCGATATTTTATATATTATTAAATCAATAATTGAGATAAAAAAGTTATTAATATTATTATTTGTAATATTAACGATGTCTAGAAGTTCTGTCAAGGGAAGGTTTGGTCACCTAATTTCACGCCAATATGGAGAAATCCTTATTGGAAAGCCCCCTCTTTCTTGGGAACGACATGGTCGATTAATATTGTGAATTATAATAATGATGATAAATGTTGTTAAATATATTGAGGTGTCTTTTTATGAAGTCACTAAGTTTATATATATATATATATATATATAAATTTTGTTTTATTAGTATTATTAATGTAATAAAATGTAAAACTTTTTATATAAAATATAATACTTTTATAAAGTAATTTGTTTTATGGACTATAAATAGAATATATTATATTCTATTATACATAGTGTTTTGCATAGTAAAATCTTTTTATATAAAATGTAATACTTTTATAAAGTTATTTATTTTATTAGACAATAATTAGAATATTTTATTATGATAGTGTTTGATATAGTGTTTGCATAGTATTTTGTATAGTAAAATCTTTTTATATAAAATGTAATACTTTTATAAAGTTATTTGTTTTATTAGACAATAATTAGAATATATTATATTTTATTATGCATAGTGTTTCATATAGTGCCTACATAGTGTTTGCATAGTAAAATCTTTTTATATAAAACAAAATACTTTTATAAAGTTATTTGTTTTATTAGACTATAAATAGAATATATTATATTTTATTTAAAAGATTTTATTTTATTAGAATATTTTATTAATAATTTATAGTAAATTAATATGGACCGTCTGCTTTAAAAGTAAATCAACTGACCGCTCATCATGAATTAGTTACTATTCATCCATTCTCCTATAAATAGAAGCTCATTCCTTCATTATTTCTTACTTAATTCAATTAAACTCTGTAGAGAGAAATTATAGAGAGAAAGAAGAAAAGTATTCTCGCTACTTCACTACTCCTATATCCGATTTCTTCTAAGGTAAGGGTATTATTTCTTTTGTATTCATGAAGAGAACTTCATTATTCCATTATTTATTATTATTCATTGGAATAACCAAAGATAATGCGGACTACCCTATACTTAGTGAAATTCTTATGTTATTCCATTCTTTATTATTATGTTGGAATAACCTGTATATGCGAAGTACCGCATACATGGTGAAATTCTTCTGTTATTCCATTCTTTATTATTCTCGTTGAATATCTCCGTCCTATGCAGACACGCGATAACCCGTTCCATTATTTATTATTCTGTTGGAATAACCTGTCTGTGTGGTCTACCGCATGCCTGGTGAAGTCTTTTGTTATTTCATTCTTTATTATTCTGTTGGAATATCCTGTCTGTGCGTTAACGTATGACCTGGTTTCATTATTTATTATTCTGTTGGAATAACCTGTCTGTGCGGTCTATCGCATGCATGGTGAAATCTTCTGTTATTCCATTCTTTATTATTCTGTTGGAATAACATGTCTATGTGAATTACCACATCCATGGTGAATGACCCTTCATATTCATTTCTTATTAAATTGTGGAAATGATCTGTCTACGTGGATTGCCGCATGGTGGGCTAAAATCCATTTGCAGTTTCATATATTATGTTATACTCAGTTGGTTAAAGCTTTGACTTTTATACTCCATGAAATTAGTGGAATATCCTTGATATTTGCACTTCATCTAGTATCTTTTCATGGAAATATTCTTCTGAGCATTCTTGAATTTTACTCCATAAAGAAGTTGTTAGGTTTGTAATATTCAAGAACGCAATCAAATTGCATAAAAGTGCGGAAACTTGAAAAATCAGAGTTTAAAAATTTTACAAACCATATACCCGGATCACCCTTTATGCACAATTATTAATTAAACAAAAAGGATGAATAAAAACATACCCTTGAAGATCCGAGCTTCCTCAGGTACAAGTTCACCTCCAATCCTTTTCGCGTTCAACTTGAATTCACCGGGTTTGGTTCCTTCTTTTGATCAACGTTAGCCACCCAAATGTTTGGCCTCTAGAGGTGATCCACTAAGGAAGAAAAAGAATTCAAGAAGATGGGTGTTTGGCTTAAACCCTAGTTTTCTATCTCTATAGAAAAGAACGTACTCTCCCAACAAATTGGAATTATTACGTTTTCTTAATATCTGATATAAGACTCCTCTTATAAAGATATCAAGTAACCCTATTTAAAAATAAGGTATTATTTAATTAAACCCTTTTTAATTAAATGGGCTCCCTAATCTTATTAGGTATAATTAATTAAACTCCTTTAATTAATTTTCCCTCCTAATCCTATTAGGAATAAATGAGAGTACTTATATTAAATTAATTCCTAAACTCTTTTAGAAATTAAAATAATAATAATTGTAATAATATTAATAAGACTCATCTTATTAATTTATATTTAATATTTCTAAAATATTAAATAATAATATTAAGCTATTTAATTTATTCTATCACCATAGATTAAATTAAATATACTTAATATATTATTACGATTATGCCATTAACTTCTTAAATAATTATTCTTCCTTTTATGGTGTGACCCTTCGTGTTCTCCATATTAAAATAGGTTGTGAATAAATCAATTAGAACAATTCTAATCTTATTTAAATAAATAAATTAAACAATTAATTTATTTAAATAAATAATATTTATTCTACAATAGGATAAGCCTCCTAGCGATCAACGACTTTCCGGATAATATAGATTTCAACATTAATCATAAAAGAACCTTTGAGTAAATAGTTACCGCATAATTCAATCCTTCCACCATACAATGTCCCAATTAAATATAAGACATGGAATTATTGTCAAGTCTTATTTTATTTAATTATATGTATTTCGATCCTTAAATGCACAACACCAAATAATGCAAATTAGAAACTCCTTTCTAATTTCATTTCGCTTTAGCCAAGGACTTTGGGTTGTCATTTATCGAATCACATAGGACATTTCTTCTTTTATTGAAGTGGTAGATTCTTTATCGATCATACATTATCTCCATATACAACTTATTATACCCAAGCATACCCTTTGATATACCCTAAGGGTCTTAAGGAATAAGTCAAAGTATAACTCATCATACACAAGATACTATGATGATCTCAAGTCCAAGGATTACTCAGACTACTATCACTACAGAATTCCTATTGACAGCAAGTAAAACTCCATTAGGTATTCCTTAGCGAGCCATGTTCAAATGAACTTATTCTCTAATAAGCACCTACATACTTGCTTTAGTGTCTCCACACAAATGATCATGAGATCAATCATCCTCATCCAATGAGTAAGTTAACGATGTACTCAATCTATCCGGATTCACTAATCCCCAATTTAGTAATCCAATGATTGGGAACTATTTTAGTTTTAAGCTTTCTAAGAATTTAGATCTCATTAGAATGATCATCATCATTATTCTAAAAGCATTGCTTAAAACTATGGGTTTATCACATATTATAAAACAAAGATCATGTAGATAATTAAAAGCCTTTGATAAATTAATACTTTTTATTAATAAATGAATAAGATTGTTACAAAGTATATGCTTTATCATCAAACATGATTGGCTTGTGTGCATACTACTTTCAATCTCCCACTTGCACTAAAGCCAATCGTCATGGTAACTCATACTCTTCTTCTCTAAGTGACGATTATCCCGCTCATTGGATAAGCTTTAGTTAATGGATATGTAATGTTGTTCATGAGAGTCCACTATCTCTATAGTGATTTCCCATCTTTCAATGATTTTAATAATCAAATGAAAGTGCCACAACACATGTTTAGATCCAAGATGAGACTTAGGAACTATTCCTAGTTACAGAATGAACTTTTAATCCAAACAATCAACTTGCAGCTTCATTTATAGCTATATACTTTGTCTTTATCACTAAACCAGCAACTCCTTGCTATTTGGAACCTTTCCAATTCACTGCACCACTGTTCAAGATAACGCTTTACCTTAAAGTGGATTTTCTGTCATCTTGGTCTGTCTGAAAAACTAGAGTCTGTTAAGCCCTCTAGTTTTAATTTCGACCCACCATGAATATGATCACATCCATAGTGTCGGTTAAGCACTTTAAGATGTTTTTCACTGTCTTACAGTGATCTTCTCCAGAATATGACTGATCAACATCAGGTCTCGTACATTTCATTGCATGCATGATTGTCACTCATGCGACCTCTCTTTTCGTGAGTCTGTGGGGACTATTAAGAGATACACTCCATGGCTCATCAACATGAAACATCTCTTGGAGCTTGCCATGCTAAACGACTTTAGCATCAAATGAATATACGTTCCTTGGGTTAAGTCGAGCACCCTCTTAAATCTATCTATATAGATTTATATCCCCAATTAAGATACTCTTCCAAATCATTCATGGAGGAATGTTTAGATAACTTTATCTTTACTGATTGTAGCATTGGTATGTCATTCCTTATCCGTAGTATATCAACATATAGTACTAGGAATGTCACGATGCTCCTAATCGAATCTTTTGTACACACTAGGTTCATTCTTATTTTGATAAAATCAAACACTTTTGATTGCCTCATCAAAACGAATGTTCCATATTTGAGAAACTTGTTTCAATCCATTTCTCGAGTGTCTACAACACTTACCTCATCAGTATGTAATCTGGATCATCATCTTCTATGATGTGTACCTCATCATCATCATCTATGATGAATCCATACCTCCCGTGTATGTTCAGATTATCCGCATTTACGATCTGGTTTGTGGTATAATAGGTCCATCTACAGGTTCCTCTTATTTGAATTATAGTGTTTTGTGGTTCTTGAACTCTTCAAGATCTATTATCCTCCCACTAGTCCTTCAATGATAAACACCTTTATCTTAGAAGGAAGCGTGTTTCGTAACAAACACCTTTTTTCTAAGTAGGATTATAGAACATATACCCTAAACTTACTTTAGGATGTCCCACAAATTTGTACTTGTCAAATATTGTACCAAGCTTATCCTTTGAAACCTTTTCACATAAGTTGGACAACCCTTTATCTTAACATACTTAAGATTAGGAATCCTCCCTGTCCATAACTTTTATGGAGTCTTGGGGCCGAATTTTGAGGTTACCATTTTCGTAGATATGCAGCCATTTCTAGGACATTATCCCGGAAGGATCTTTGGAATGTTTCAGTAAAATCATTATGGACCGCACCATGTCCAACAAGGTACGATTTTTCATTCAGATACATCAATCAATTATTGCGTATCAGGATGTGTCCATTATGAGAAGACCATTTGAGATGATCTAGAAACTTATTGCACAAGTATTTATTCCTTGATCCGATCAAAGAATCCTAATACTTTGCCAATTTGTTTCATTTTGAATTCTTTGAACCTTTCAAATAATTCACACTTGTATTTCAGACAAATACACATTCAACTCTTTGAATGATCATCTCCTTTCTTATACTAGTTTGTTCAATTTGCAAAATATATTTTTCACGTAAGTCAAGTATACAAAATCCATTAAGTAATATTCTCGTTCTATACAAAACATTATTATTATAAATAGAACAACAATTGTTCTTAATTATAATACCAACAATTTTATTATCCAACAATAAAATAGAAATAATATTTCTAACAAGAACTAGAATACAATAACAACTTATTGACTTAATAGATTTGCCCGTAGGCATTGCTAAACTATAAGTTTCTATGGCTAATATGGCAACCTTGCTACATTTCCCGCACATAGGATTACTTATATTTGTTTAGCTTTCTACTGTTTGGTCCTTCATAAATCTATATTTATGATAACCAAAGTCGGTATCCAATACCAAAGTAGAACCTCGACTTAAAGAAAATTTATTTCAATCATGAACAAAATCAGATTGTAAATAGAAACTTCACTAAGCTTCTTTGGTTAGCCTCGCAAGATGCTTCTCGCAGTTTTTTCCAAATGTCCAAGCTTATTGAAAGGGAAGCAAACTCCTTTGCTATCCGATCGCTTTTGTTCTTATTATCCTTTGTTTACGCCTTTCATTTTACCTTCTTTAAATCAATCTTCTTTTTCGTAAGATCCTTTGGCCCTTACCAAGAAGACATTGTCTTTCTTAGTTGAAAGTGACTCTCAACATTTTTCAATATGTTAAGCAAATCATGAGGTCGATATCTAGCTTGTTCATATGAAAAATTCACAACAATTGTGAAAGGAGTCCAGGAGTGAGTGCAAGATCAAATCTTGGCTCAACTCTCCATCCATGACAAAACCAGTTATCCTAATTGATCAATCAAATTGATTATGTTAAGAACTTTTGTCTGTACTATAGTGCCATTGGCCATTCTAGATCGGAAGAGCTCCTTAGATATCTGATATCTATCACCCCACTTTCCTCACCATCAACTACTTGATGTGCAGGAATATAGTAGGAGCATCCATAGTTTCATGCTGACGCTGAAGCTCGTTACTCATGGATGCGAGCATGATGCATTGAGCCAACTGTGCATCATCTTGCCACTTTCTAAAAGTAGCAATGTCTTCCTCAGAGGCATTGTCTGCAACCATTGCAGGGATAGACGTATTAAGGACATAAGATAACTTTTCAGCCATGAGAACTATTCTCAAATTCCTTAACCAATCCGTTTAATACGGTCCAATTAAATAACATCTAATATGTTTCGCAATGATAGTAATTAAGACATTGTAAAATTCTGTAAATGAATTTGTAATTAACAACATTTTAACATACATTCTGTTATTAATTACCAAAATAAATTATGTCTTGTTTTAAATTGGTATCTCCCACTATTTTCTTCAAACTATATTACCCTCAATATATATAGTTCGGCAAAATCTAATTAAAAATCTGCTAGTGAGAATAAGGATCCCATTTCAAATGTATATAGCCTTGTGGTGACACAACAAACTATATATAAATAAATAGGTAGACAACTTTTGTCAATTACATCAACTATGCAACTCCTATTCTTTTGCCTCTTAGATTATTTTGATCAAGTGGTGGCACATCCGAATCAAAATTATCCAAGTTAAGTCCGACCTAGCACTCCATATATTCAAAAAAGGAAAATATCATCCTTGTGGTGACACAACAAAATAATATTGTTCAATTTTCTTTATAAGCATCAAATGTGATAAATTAACATCTTAAATACTTAATACTTGCCTTTTGGTGGTGACACAACAAACTCATATTAAATATTTAATACTCTATTAATTTTATCATGTATGAAAGCGACATTCGATATTCCAAATATCTTTGAACGCTTAGGACTTAATATAAAATTTTTGAGGGGTTTGTTATTAATTTGTCTCATCTTGTTTAGCTTATTACATGCATATATATATATAAAATACGCATTATATTAATGAACATGCGATGCATGTTTGCATAATATATAATATATATAGTATAAGCATGCACATATAGAATACTATATTCTACCCGGATTGATTATGGACTTTTATTCTAGTTTGGTTCACTAGAGCCACCAAGTGAATCAAAAGGTCAAACCCTAAGGGGTGCAAGAAATAATATTTAAATATAACTATTACATTTAAACCGGGCTCCATTACAAAACGGGTCTTCAAGCGCTCCTTGCTCCTTGATCTCCAATTCTTCAAAATTAATTCTAACTATTCCTATTACAAAACTATTTAAAATAAATAGAAACCTTGATCGGCAGCTTAAGGGAAGTACATAGAGGGAATAGAATTTACATTAAGAAAAATTAGAGAAGACGAGGCATTTGCAGACCCCATTTAATAAAAACCCATACATTCATGCATCCAACTAAAATAAAATCCAATCATATTGGTCAATAGTCCATAATCAATCCCATTTATTTTCATACACATAACCATATGCATCAATAAATAATATTCATCTTATGAATAATAAATATTTAATATATATATTGATATCATTTAATGGGCAACTTTAGTTAGTATAAAATCTATTTTGAATTAAAATAAACTCCTTTATTTCAATCCAAATTTAAATCAAAATAAAACTATTTTATTTTAATTTATCCAATTTTGAATAAAATAAACTATTTTATTTTAATCAAAATCTTTAATCAAAATAAACTCCTTTATTTTAATTAATTATGGAATCCAATTCCATGTATAAAAAATCTTTAATTAAAATAAACTCTTTATTTTAATTAATTATGGAATTCAATTCCATGTTAAAAAAAAACTTTTATTAAAGGAAACACGGATATTCTTTCCTATTCACAAATAAACTCCTTTATTTTGAATAATATGAAATCTTATTCCATATTTAAATAAACTCTTTTATTTAAGGAAATTAAGATTCTCTTTCCTATTCACAAATAAACTCTTTTATTTCATATCTAAACAAACTCCTTTATTTAAGGAAAGATGGATTTACTTCCCTATTCACAAATAAACTCCTTTATTTTAGGAAAAATAAAATCCAATTTCAACTCCAATTAGTTATCATGGAATCCAATTCCAACTCTAATTAGTTAGCATGAAATTTAATTTTAAAATTAAAATAAACCTTTTTTATTTTAATATAAAATAAACTTTTATTTTAATATTAAAATAAATTTTTTATTTTAGTAATAAAATTATTAAGAAAATTATATATATATAATAATAAAACAAAACCGTTATTATATATATATAATAAAAGCAGTTAATATATATATATATATATATATATATAATATCTTGAATTCTAGACTTCGATTCACGTGCATCACCATAATATGCTCCTGCCGAATCCATTTGTGTGAAGCAACAAGAATTCCTTGAACATGTAAAGTGACTCACGTTTTTTTTTTTTTTTTTTGATTATGTGTTGCTTCATTGATTTCCGTGCACAAATTAACAACTTAAGCTCCCTTGTATTGAGTAACCGTGGCTTTTTTTAAAAATGACCAAGATTTCATTCGGCCAATATGGCACAACGATTACCAAAAAAAATGATTCGCGAATTCCGTAATTCGGTAAATTAAAAAATAAAAATTCGCTTACAATATTCGATAATTTAAAAAAAAAAATTTAATAAATTTTATACAACAAAATTAAGCCCAATTAAATTGTTCTAAACCCATATCAATATACATATAAAATTTGAACAATTAATAATTTACATAAAGGTTTGGCTCTGATGCCACTGTTAGGTTTGTAATATTCAAGAACGCAATCAAATTGCATAAAAGTGCGAAAACTTGAAAAATCAGAGTTTAAAAATTTTACAAACCATATACCCGGATCACCCTTTATGCACAATTATTAATTAAACAAAAAGGATGAATAAAAACATACCCTTGAAGATCCGAGCTTCCTCAGTACAAGTTCACCTCCAATCTTTTTTCGCTCAACTTGAATCCACGGGTTTGGTTCCTTCTTTTGATCAACGTTAGCCACCCAAATGTTTGGCCTCAGAGGTGATCCACTAAGGAAGAAAAGAATTCAAGAAGATGAGTGTTTCGCTCAAACCCTAGTTTTCTATCTCTATAGAAAAGAACGATTCTCCCAACAAATTGGAATTATTACGCTTTCTTAATATCCGATATAAGACTCCTCTTATAAAGATATCAAGTAACCTATTTAAAAATAAGGTATTATTTAATTAAACCCTTTTTAATTAAATGGGCTCCTAATCTTATTAGGTATAATTAATTAAACTCCTTTAATTAATTTTTCCTCCTAATCCTATTAGAAATAAATGAGAGTACTTATATTAAATTAATTTCTAAACTCTTTTAGAAATTAAAATAATAATAATTGTAATAATATTAATAAGACTCCTCTTATTAATTTATATTTAATATTTCTAAAATATTAAATAATAATATTAAGCTATTTAATTTATTCTATCACCATAGATTAAATTAAATATACTTAATATATTATTACGATTATGCCATTAACTTCTTAAATAATTATTCTTCCTTTTATGGTGTGACCCTTTAGGTTCTCCATATTAAACCGGTTGTGAATAAATCAATTAGAACAATTCTAATCTTATTTAAATAAATAAATTAAACAATTAATTTATTTAAATAAATAATATTTATTCTACAATATAGAGATAAGCCTCCAACGATCAACGACTTTTCAGATAATATAGATTTCAACATTAATCATAAAAGAACTTTTGAGTAAATAGTTACCAGATAATTCAATCCTTCCACCATACAATGTCCCAATTAAATATAAGACATGGAATTATCGTCAAGTCTTATTTATTTAATTATATGTATTTCGATCCTTAAATGCACAACACTAAATAATGCAAATTAGAAACTCCTTTCTAATTTCATTTCGCCTTTAGCCAAGGACTACTGGGTTGTCATTTATCGAATCACATAGGACATTTCTCTTCTTTTATTAGAAGTGGTAGATTCTTTATCGATCATACATTATCTCCATGTACAACTTATTATACCCAAGCATACCTTTGATATACCCTAAGGGTCTTAAGGAATAAGTCAAAGTATAACTCATCATACACAAGATACTATGATGATCTCAAGTCCAAGGATTACTTGTACTACTACTATCACTACAGAATTCCTATTGACAGCAAGTAAAACTCCATTAGGTATTCCTTAGCGAGCCATATTCAAAGTGAACTTATTCTCTAATAAGCACCTACATACTTGCTTTAGTGTCTCCACACAAATGATCATGAGATCAATCATCCTCATCCAATGAGTAATAACGTATGTACCAATCTATCCAGGATTCACTAATCCCCAATTTAGTAATCCAATGATTGGGAACTATTTTAGTTTTAAGCTTTCTAAGAATTTAGATCTCATTAGAATGATCATCATCATTATTCTAAAAGCATTGCTTAAAACTATGGGTTTATCACATATTATAAAACAGCATCATGTAGATAATTAAAAGCCATTGATAAATTAATACTTTTTATTAATAAATGAATAAGATTGTTACAAAGTATATGCTTTATCATCAAACATGATTGGCTTGTGTGCATACTACTTTCAGAAGTATCATGTTGACAATTTGGACGTTATTAGATCCTGGATAAATTAATTCTTGAACTTGTTTTATTGAATTCTTATATCATTGTCATCATCCTCATGTTTATTTTATGTTGAAAGTCATTTGTGGCATGTAGTGCATAGATGGACTTGGTATGATTATGACCAGGGATTAATCGGTATAATCATGACCGTAATGTTACAAATGATATGATAAAAGTCCTCATTGGCCCGTAGTGCATTGATGGACAGTTTTTGGTATGATTATGACCAGGGATTATTCGGTATAGTCATGACCATTGATAGATACACGAATATCCTTGCCCCGCAGTGCATGGATAATTTGTGGTTGTGATACTAATGAATATCCTTGGCCGTAGTGCAGGGATGATGTGGATTATTTATTGAGCTGAGTCTCAGCAATAAAAGTGATGAAAAACCTTTTAAATCATAGAAGATAGTAAATTTTATTCTCTACTCGACTCTTTTAATGGATTGCTTGTTCTGCTGCAGTTAAACTTGATGTTTGTTATATTGTATCTGTTTAACACTGTTGAAGGCTAACAATAATTTATTCTGCATTATCTTAGTCATAATATTTCTTACCGGGCTAGTTGAGCTCACCCTTTTGCTTTCATTGTTCTCTTCAGGAAATGAGAACCTAACAGGGACTAGTCGGGGAATGGAGTGACGGTCTAGATGATAACATTAGTAGTCCTCACTATTCTATTAAATAGTGTGACAATAAATATAATTAGGACTCCTTTGAGTGTGGATATTGTCTAGATGATAATATTCTTATTAAAACTCTTAATTTATGTTTTTTTGTATTTTACACGACAGTTGTATTATTAAGTTGTATTTGTATTCTGTATCATGTATATGGCGACTCAGAATAGGTGATGTATACCTATTTTGGGCGCGCCACATTTTATTGTGATTCTCCATACAATGAGGGCATTGTAATTCTTAAGTTTGGGGGATTTAATTACTTGTTTGCATGCATAATGTCATTAGTTAGGCTTGCATTTGTCATTACACTTTAGTTTTGCATATTAATTTAGGAACTGTGATTTTGCATTCATGTAATTACAAAGTTGCATGGTAGCTTAGGTGCATACATAATAGCTTAGGTTATTTTTGTTATTGCTACATTTTGTTATGTTATGATAACTATAAAAAAAAATTAATTAAGTTAAATATTTTGTTTGCATATGTCAAACAGTGTCTTAGTTCATGTTATTTTGGGCCAATGATGAGATTGAGATTAAGTCGATAATATAGTATTGATTATTAGAACCTTGATGTAGTTTTGAATTATGACTCGAATCTTGTTCTTGTTTGAAACTGGTATAAAAAGGGTAGCACGTAATAATGTTTGTTTTGATTGATTAGTTTAAATTGATACATAAATAGTTTCTAAAGGATAATGCTAGTATAAATCCTAGAAGGACAAGAATAGGCAGTGAAGACGATAAATTAGTCAATAATTTATGTTTGGGGGAAAAGGTAGGGTATATAAGCTTCAGAAAAAAAAAGAAGAAAGAAAAATAATATCTAGTTGAGTCTTGTGGTGGGTTGAGGAAAATATACTCCCCATAAACACGAGCGTGAGATGGAGCGTAAAACGCACTCACCAACCATCCATCTAATATATATATATATATATATATATATATATATATATATATATATATGAAGAAAAGATGGGAAATAAGAGCAAAGGGCCCCCGTCAATCAATGAAAAAAAAAAGAGAAAGCATGAATACCCTATTTTGACTCCTAATCTTGGTGATTGTTTAGTTTAGTTGGAACTCGTCTATTTTTGAACTTTTTGAGTTGTCCTGTATGATTCCTTCTAAGAAATTGGTTATGTATTGAATTTGAATTCGTATCAGTTATCATGGATGTTGAACACACACACACACACACTATACCAGTAATAATGGTTTAAGATTTGAGGATTAATAAGGAATTATTGATTGGTTTTGATGATTACGAATTGTAGTGTTTGCTTGCTTTCCCTGAGGCCGATGGAATACTTTTGATTCTATGATACTGTTGGATTCGTAATCATATAGTTAGATACATTACATTTCACTGTACTGCATTGCATTAGCATGTAGTTTGTTTTGTGTTCGAGGACTAGCACGGTTTAAGTTTGGGGGATTTTGATAAGTGGATTTTATATCCACGAATTGATGTCCAATTTAAGCTTAATTGTTGTTAAATCCTTGTTTCTATGATCTTCTTTTACTTGTTTCTTGTTATTTTATGTATAGGAGGGGTGGTGTGGTGCATGAGTGAAAAAGGAGGCAATTGGAGCATTATGGTTGCAAGTATGAAAGTCAGTCAAGCCAACTAGTAGAACCTACCCCCGCCAGGGCGGGCCCATTTTGCCCTTACACCCCCACTAGGGCGGGTGTAAAGCCGCCGAATCCAGGTACTTGAAACCCGAATTCAGTGCTTCACGATACCATTTCTATGAGCGAAAATAATACTAATAATAATAACAATAATATAAATATCAACTTAATTTACATGTCATCAGAGTCTAATCCCCAGGTATGAGACCTTTAAACATTCATTACATGAAAATTAATAAGTATCATTGTCTTAATAATATCAAACTGTTACATAAACTACCACCAATCTTATTTGGTTAGCTTTCCTTTTCCTTTCTTAGCAGAGACTTCAGGTTGATCACACTTAGCTAAAAACATTTAAATTAAGCAAGGATGAGCATTTGAGTGCCCAACAAGTAATAACAATTATATATATATATATATATATATATATAAGCTAAAAGAATTTAAATGTTTTCTTTATACTACCCTTCTACAACAAATCAATAGTTGTGAAGTAATCTGAACCGATAATAATAACATAACAACCCTCTTTCAAATTTTTGAAACTACGATCGACTATAAATAGGGTTAAGGGGACATACTATGAACATTATTTTTATTTTCGAATAGGTTAAATAGAACTTCATCTTTAAACCGTCATAACTTACGGGCACGGGGGTGATCAGCCCGTTGCACCCTATATTGATCAATACTACATGCAAGAACGATGTTATCGTTCACTCTGTCCACCTTGGGTGCATAAAAGTTTTTCCCGTGTAAGGGATGTTCATACTTGTAGGGGTTCCAAACCAAGGCAATTCGGTTGGATAATAATAATAAGGTTTTATCTTGTTTAACAATAATCTATAATTCAACATATATATATATATATATATATATATATATATATATATACGGGTAATTAACAAAGGTGTATCAACATGTGATTAAATGCAATGATTATCCAAGTGGGGACACTTGTATACCCATTTATAGAAATTAACGAACAAAATATATATCTGAATTACCATATACAAACATGTTGACAATCAATGAGCGTATATAATATACGATTAATAATCTGTACAGTAATAATATAATTCTGAAACATTCTTACTCATGTCCATTGCATAAAGAAAATGAAAAGGTAGGATACTTGCCTGATGCGCTTCTTACAATACTCAACTTAGTTTTATCTTTTATATCACGACCTATCATTAATCAGATCATTCGTTCTATTAGAATAATATACTATAACATATAGTATTGCATTTCGCAGTTAGCACATAACCTAATCACATTATCACACATGTTCAACAGTTATTGCATCACAAACAAATATTTATACAAATGTAATATCTAAGTTCAGATCAATTTCGAAATATGCTCGAAAATCGACAACGACTTTATCGGATAATTATCGAGTCTAAGAATCTATTCTGTAACTCAATATCTGTAAATATCAGTTATATTATTTTAAATGACTCAATAAACATTTATTAATTTATCACGAATTTTTAAACACTGAAATCATTATTGAATGATTCAAATATCAAATAATTCTACTATCATTTAATTATTATGTAACTATTAATGAAACCATTGCCAAAATATTAATGTTATTTATAATAACTCAAAATATTTTTAAAACATTTATATTACCCTTAAATGATTTTTAAAATATTTAAAATTATTTTTAAATAATTACCATTAATATTAAAATAGTAATGTACTATTTCTTAAAATATTAAAAGCCATTAAGTATAACTTCAAATATTTTTAATTCACTTAATATTATTAATCTTGATAATATTTAATTCACCTCTTAGTATTATTAGTTCACTAATAATACTTTTATTCGCTTACTAATATTATTAACATCTTAATAATATTTTAATACTTTTACTAATATTATTAATCATCTTAATAATATTTTAATCATGCATTAATATTATTACTTTAATAATATCTTACATTTATGCTTTAGTATCATTAATCAATTAATAATACTTTTATTCATTTACCAATCATATTAATATTTTACTCATTTACTAATATTATTAATTATTTAATAATATTTTATTCCTTTACTAATGTTATTACATTTTTAATAAAATTTTATTAAATCTAATATTATTATTTACTTAATAATATTTTAATTATCCAATAATACTTTAATTTAATATTATTAATCTTTTAATAATATTTTAATCTAAGATTAATTATTTAATAATATTTTAATGAAGCTTTAATCTTAATATTTTTTTATTTACTTAACAATATCATATTCTAATATTATTAATATCATAATAACATTTTAATAATTTGTTTGATCAATAAACAATTTATTCTAATTGTTCACCCTTTACAAAACCACTTATTTAATATCCATAAAAGGTCATAAATAATATTTCTTATTATAAATTATCAAAATGCCCTAAAATAGTCATAATATTATATTTTAGGAGTATTCAAGCATTAAAATCACAATTTTCTTATTTAAGACATCATTTAACTATTTATTTTCTTTTATTCCTAACTTCATCATTTTTAAGAAAAATAGAAAACTGATTCTAAAAATTCTTCTTTTCTGGGTTTAGACAGTATATGACCCAACAATGATCCGCAAATTTTTCTGGAATTTTAGAAAGTGATTTACTAATTTTAAAGTGCCCAAAACACTCAGATCTTGCTTCATTTTTCATAAATCGAGTTTTGCTCAAAAAATTCTGAAGTTTTCAGGGTATACTCCCATAGCATATATGAACATACTGTAAAAATTTCGGATTTTTCTCATGTATACACTGTGAGAAATGCGGGTGTTAATATTTAGGAGTCCTTTACGGAAATAGACATTACGCACAACCTATAAATCGAAACATGTCCGTTCTTTTTCCTACACGTAGATAACTTCTTAACGTACCTTTGTGATTTTTCCCAGATTTTTAAAAGACTTGAATTTGTCCGAAACAGCCATAAGAAAAACGGGGACAATAGCTTTTTTTGGTTTTAAAACCTTAATACTCTATGTGGACTGTTTTGGGGAAAACAGCCCCCATGGCTTCAATACTTGCTAGATTTGTATTCTACCACTTGGGTTTACTAAATAACTCATATATCTAGCACCCCCCCCCCCCCCCCTTCGACGGATCACAAATCCAAGTTGTAAAACTTGATTTACACAAGATTTAGTGGAAGAAAAACAAGGGTTTAACCCCTAGGAGAACATATGCTCATATTCTTCCTTTAAACCTTTGATCTAACACTCAAGATACTTAGTTCCACACATGATGATATGTAGTACTAAGGTATCTTGAGTATTAGTTCATAACTCCAACAAATCATGCTATAACACAAAAATAGAAGAAGAAGATGAAGATTAGGTTATACCTTGATCTAGTAGCAACCTTTCTTGATTTACCAAAGTAGTATATAATCTTAGGGTGCTTTAAACAAACTAGCACACCTCTCCCTCTCTCTCAAAAACTGAACCCCTCTCTCTCTCTCTTTTCTCTCTTAGTATTTTGCTAGCTTGGGAGAAAAAGATGAAAAAGAATGAGAGAAATTGTGACGCCCCCAAAATAGGTCCACACGACCCATTCTGAGTCGCCAGATATCACTCCATAAAAATCAAATACAAATTTCATTTATACAACTGTTGAACTATCGTGCAGAGTACGACAACAGATAAGCTGTGAGTTTCAATACAAAATCTATGTAACTCTCATGGTGCCTCGACCACAACACCTTACAAAGGTACTTTACATAAAAGTACAGTCAATAACTATTTTAGAAATTAAAATCTTTGGAAAAAGCTCAAGGAAACCTTCATACATAGGAGGCCATGAATCTAAGTTATGATAGATATCATATGCCCAGAGAATTATCCTTGGTTGGTCCAATAGACCCCAAAGAAAAATGAGAAGATTACTATCATGTTCCTTCCAATGATGAGTCTTCTCTTAACATATAATTATCTCAGTTATCTCCAAGTGAGAATTATATCTCAAATATATCTCCAAGTGGCAAAACACCCTTCCAAAGTTGGGTTCTCATCAACCTATTGTTGTTCACCAAAATCAATTATCAAGTGACGTATAAAATACGACACGCACATCTTAGGTCCTCAATGCAAATATATATTGCATGTCATGCCGTTTTATAATGTATTGGGAAACTTCAACAATCTTGGACCATCTCACTATTTCCCTGTTATCCCCGCCAACCCCCGCCTACACTCTTATTACACGAAAGGAATTGTGAAGCAAAAAGGCGCATAACTAGCCGATAAAGAAGAATATCATGACTATAGATAATTAAATTATCAATAGCATTCATCAGTAATAAATCAAAGATTTAGAACATATGGTAGATGATAAAACTTTTCAACCATAGTTGCAGCGGAACGAGCAATCCATTAAAGAGTCAAATAGGCCATCAGGTCAATTATCTTCTCCAAGTTAAAAGTCTACCAATAATGTTTTATCCCTGTAACATCAATCAACAATTCCTGTCCACAATCATATGAATAACTCATAATTATAATTGTGATTTGAATTCCTTTTCGCACCTAGGACAAAGATAATTTTCATCACCTATCTTCACCTGAAACATCAAAAATCATGGTTATACCAAATCACAATTTCTGCTCATAATCATACTAATAAATTCATCTTTGCACTACGGCCAAAGATATACAACTATATAACCAAGAATCAACGGTTCATCTTTGCACTACTGAGCCAAAGATATACAATCATAAAACCAATAATGTTTGAGACTCGACTTAATAGTATCAACCACGACCACTAATTATCCATGCACTACGTGCCAAGGATATTCGTGTTTTCAATTACTAAGTTATGATTATACCGAAACAATCCACTCGGTCATAATCATACTAAGTCCATCTATGCACTACACGGCCAAAGATGACTTTTACCACATCATCTGTAACATTACTACCATGATTATCTTAGAATAATCTCTGGTCATAATCATACCAAGTCCATCTATGAACGGTAAGCCACAGATGACTTTCAACACAAAATAAGCATAAGGATCATGACAATGATATAAAGAATCAATCAAATGAGATAAAGGATAAATATTAAACATTTATAATATAATTTATCCAGGGTTCAAAAATATCCCAATGTTATCAATCACTTAATAATTTCATAATCTAATATCATTAATATTATAACAATATTTTAATCACTTCTTAAACTTATAAATAATTTATTTCAATTGTTTACACTTTACAACATAATGCATTTAATCATTCAAAAATGCCATACTCATAAGATATCATCACCAATGATCAAATCCCTAATCAAAAATATGCATATACCCTATATAGGATTCCCAAGCCATAAAATCCTATTTTCCAATTTTGTTACTTCACATAACATATTTAACTCATATGTTCGTAACTAAACTATTTTCATGAAAAATACCAAATCAGTTCCAAAAATATTTCTTTTCTGAGATTTAGCAGAATATAGTCCCATAATGAACATATATTTTTCTCGGAATTTTTAAAATTCATTTACTATTTTTCAAAAATCAATTTCTAATTAATTTCTTAAGAAATTAGCTACCTCAAGTTTAACTCCGAAAATTCCCAAATCTTGGCAGGATCTTACACATGTTAACGTGAGCTTTCAATTTAAATTTCATGGTCATCGGAGTTATAGAACTCCGGTTATAGCATTTTTTGTAGAAAAAACCTAAATATTGAAATGGTCATAACTTGCTTATTTTAAGTCGGAATGAGCTCATTTTTGGACAGGAGGTACTTTATACAATATACTTTCATGTCGCAAAAGGCCAGAATTTTTCTCACAAATTAAGTGGCCGAAACAGCCCTTTCAAATTTATGGGCAGTAGCTTTTTCGTAAATTGCAGCTTTGGACTTCTTTGCTAAAATCAGTCCACACGAAAATCTACAACACCTTTTCCGGTGATTTCATTTGGATAAGTTACATAACTCATAGACCTAACTCTAGAACTTGACCTCACTCAAAAATTCAAAATATAATAGGAGATATGGTCAATTGAATTTCATGTTCTGTTTTCACTAAAATCTGATTTTCAACCCTTTGTGATTTCTAAGAAACTTTCATGTTTTCACATAATAACCAACATAAATCATCATAACACTTACTAATACTTCATATACCCATGATTTTCATCAGTCCAATGCTTTTATTATGACTCTCATCATAATCAACATAAGCAGATATATTTCCACAATTTAATAAGGAATGAATACAAAGGATCATTCACCATGCATGTGGTAATCCACATAGACAGGTTATTCCAACCGAATAATAAAGAATAGAACCCGGTCCCACAGAACGCTTACGCATGTGATATATATTCGGAGTAATATTAAAGAATGGAATAACAACAGAAATCACCGGTGTATAACAGTAATCCACGATACAAAAGTTATTCTAATGTAATAATAAATAATAAAATAACAACAGACATCACCAGGTATATGGTAATCTACGTATATAGGTTATTCCAACAGAATAATAAATGGAACCAGTCGTGCAAAATTAGACTGATGTGATATTCAACGTAATAATAATAAACGGAATAATAAGAAGAATTTCACGTGTATGCAGACTTCAGATAAACATGTTATTCCAACATAATAATATAAATGGAATAATAGAGGATTTCACCAAGTATAGGGTATCGTGTGAGACCCCATATTTTATCAATAAAGATTTAAATTTTGTCGAAATAATTTTTAATATTATGGTGTGAATTTGAGATAATATTATAGTTGTGGGTAGTATTTATAAATTTTGCAAAGTATGCAAGTTGTTATAAAATATTCATTTATTCTGGGAATATTTTTTTTGTTAGGGAATATTCAGATAACTACTCAATCATTGGTGGACCCCTATAATGTAATTATCATTTGAGGAGAAAACGACAAAAATATTTTATAAAAATAACTACGGAGGTGTTACCGTTAAAACTCGTTGAACTACCCGGTGGTAAAAATGCGAAGAATACGCTGTGGTTGCATAGTAGACACGGTATTGATTATTGATGCTTACGTGAGAAGTCACTCACATTATGCTCAATTATTGCTACAAGAATTCACGATCATATCTCTTATATTATTGATTCAATTATTGTCACAAGATCATCATCCGTATAATATGTTATATTATTAATTGAGACGATAAGTTATAAATGATTAATAATTGTTGAAAGATTAAAAAATGTGTTGATTAAAATAAAATGATTTGTGGTAATATTTATTCAATCCTTAATGTATATAAAGAGTCATATATGAGACGTTTGTGGTAAGTTTGATTATTTTATGGGGGCCCATATGTCATTATCTAAGAGTCTCTTTCATAATAGTAATTACCTTTGTGAATAGTAATTACCTTCGCCAATAGTAATTACCTTTGTGAATAGTAATTACCTTCATCAATAGTATTTACAATAGTAATTTCATCTAATAAGTAATTACCTTTGTCAATAGTAATTACCCTTGTGAATAGTAATTACCTTCACAATAGTAATTACCTTTACAAAGCGTCGAACCACTTGTCGTTTCACATTACAAAGCGCCGAACCACTTGTCGTTTCACATTAAAGCGCCGAACCACTTGTCGTTTCACATTACAAAGCGCCAAACCACTTTTCTTTTCACATCACCAATTACAAGCCACTCGCTTTTCACATGGCGGTGCTAAGCTAGAAATCTTCTATAAATAGAGGCCTAGTGCTTCATTATTTTTCACTTAATTCAATTTGAAACTCTAGAAAGAGAAACTATATAGAGAGAAAGAAGAAAAGTATTCTCGCTACTTCACCTTGCCAATATTAGGTTCTTCTAAGGTAGGGAATATTATTTGTTGTATCCGTAAGGGGTGTTATTCTTTCTTATTCATGAAGAGAACTGTTGTTATTCCATTGCTTATTATTCTCGTTGGAATAACTTTGTATAACGTGGTTTACCCTATACTTGGTGACATTCTTCTATTATTTTCTTGGAACATCACATCGTGTGTTTTACAGGACCGGTTAAAATCTTTATTATTATTCATCGCTGGAACATCCTGCTCGTGTGTTTTACACCGGACCGGTTCCGCTTTTTTATTATTCTCGTTGGAACATCCTCGCTCGTGTGTTTTACACCCGGGACTGGTTCCGCTCTTTATCATTCTCGTTGGAATATCCTATTCGTGTGTTTTACAGGATCCGGTTCCATCTTTATTATTCTGTTGGAATATCCGATCGGTGTGAATTTCACCTGACCTGGTTCCGTTATTATTATTCTGTTGGAATAACCTGTCTATGCAAAGTACCGCATGCATGGTGATTTCTTTTGTTGTTCCATTCTTTATTATACCTAGTTGGTTAAATCTTTGACTTCTATATTCCATGAAATTAGTGGAATATCCTTGATATTTGCATTTTATCCAGTACCTTTTCATGGAAATATTCTTCTGATCATTCTTGAATTTTACTCTACAAAACAGTATCATTTTGACAATTTGGACGTTAATAATTCCTGGATAAAATAATTCTTGAACTTGTTTTATTGAATTATTATGTCATTGTCATCATCCTCATGTTATATTATGTTATCTTCTGCTTTACGTGTATAGATGAACTTAGTATGATTATGACGAGTGGATCATTCTAAGATAATCATGGCTTGTTATAAATGATGTGATAAAAGTCCTCGGTGTATTCTGTAATGCGTTGATGGATAGTTTTTGGTATGATTATGACCGAGGGTGATTCGGTATAGTCATGACCATTGATAATTTGATGAATATCCTCGTCAGAAAAGTGCAGGGGTGATTCGATGATGTGGATTATTTATTAAAGCTGAGTCTCAGCTATAACAGTGATGAAAACCTTTTAAAACCTAAAAGATAGTAGACTTTATTTTCTACTTGACTCTTTTAATGGATTGCTTATTCCGCTGCAGTTAAACTTGTTGTCTATTATATTTTATCAGTTTAACACTGTTGAAGGCTAATGATAAATTATTCTGCATTATCTTAGTCATAATATTTCTTACTGGGCTAGTTGAGCTCACCCTTTCTTTCACCGTTTCTCTTGTGAAATGAGAACATACCGGGACGAAGCCTGGGAACGGAGAATGGTCCAGAGGATAGCATTAGTAGTCCTCACTATTCTGTGAAATAGTGTGATAATAGTAGTAATGAGGACTCCTTTTGAGTTTGTATAATATCTAGTAGACAATATTTGTATTCAAACTCACAGTTTATGTCGATTGCATACCTGGCGCTTATATTAGTAAGTTGTATTTGAATTTATGTACCATGTAAGTGGCGACCCAAGATGGGTGACGATACCTAAATTTGGGGGCGCCACAACAATGGTATCGAGATTAGGATATGATCCCTGGCAGAGATGTGAGATAAGAACTAGGAGGGGAGAGACGGGAATTCCTTCGCTAGTATGACCTACCTAAATTTATTTGGTATTTGATTGGCTGGTCAAAGTATAGTGATAATATGTTGCATGTCAATTAACCCTTATTTTGTGGCGTTGTTTGAAAATGTCATCCGAGAATGTTGAGAATAGCAATGGAGCACAGAGATCGTTGATTCTCCACATGATCAATAATCGGAGATATGCAACATGATGGATATAATCCTCCCGTAAACAACAACACCGATCAATCGATTTAACGACGCAGACGCGCTTAAGAGTTTTTAGAATTCATGCAACATCAAAGTAAAGCGATCATTGTCCAAAACGTGGGTGGAAACACGAGAAACTCTCTGCGGTCACCGCTAAACAATTCAAGGAGCCGGGACCACCGGAGTTTAAGGAGAACCAAAACCACTTCCGGCGGAAGCATGGATAAAGCAGATTACCAAGATATTTGATGTCTTGGGATGCTCCGAGGAGCAAAAGGTTCCTTTTGCCGCCTTTATGTTGCTGGAGGCAGACACTTGTGGGAATTCCAGAAACGTACTCAAACTCTTGTCAGATCAAGATATCTTGGGAGAAGTTCCAGGAGCTGTTCAACGACAAATACTTTCCTGAAAGTATTCGTCATATGAAGGAGGTGGAGTTTATCAAGTTGGAACAAAATAATATGACCGTGTCGCAATACGAGGCAAAATTTGCGGAGTTATCATGGTTTGCATCCCACTTGGTGGATAATGAAGAGAGAATGGCGCGAATGTTTTTAAGAGGTTTGAAGCCAGAGATACGTCAACATCTTATTTCTCATAAACCCGCGTTTTATTCGAGATGTTGTAAATAGGGCTCGATTAGTGGAGCGCGATAACGTCAAGTCAACGCAGAAAACGGCAAGCAAAATTATAATACCAATGAGAGTAGTCATCGAGCGGTGACAACAAGCGTGGAGGAATCAACAGTTAAATATGGTAACCACTTCCGGTGGTAATCAGGCCAAAACAATAAGAATGGACATTTCAAGAAAAGGAGATTCAACAATGATGGAAAGACGTCAAAGACCAAAGACCCGTTGTTAAGGAAGGAGAAAGACCACCTATCATATGCTTCAAAATGAGGAGAGGGACACATCATCCGAATCATGCGCCACGTCAGTCAAAGCATGTTATAATTGTGGAATAGAAGGTCACTTAGCTCGATTTTGTCGTGCCATCAAGATAAATTCAACTAGGATGGAGGCACCAAAGGTGTCCTGCGGACAAACCAAAGCCAGTAGTTTAAGAGAGAGCGTTTTTTTTCTCGTGACGAGGAACCCGAATAAAATTATCACGGGTAAGTTAATCATAAGCTCTCTTGCGAAGTCTATACCGTGTTAGATACCGATTCTACCCACTCTTTTATTTCACCTAGTTGTGTTCAACGCTTAAATTTGACTCAAGAAGTTAAACTTTGACTTATTGGTTGAAACTTCGTTAGTAGGAGCCTTCGTTATCGCTTACTATTTTTAAATCTTGTTTGATTCAAATAAACATTTTCACGTTACTGTCGATCTTATCTTTTGAAAATATTTGCCTTTGATGTGATTTTAGGAATCAATTGGTTAACTACTCATCATGCTTTTCGTAAGGTTGTTAGCTTTTATATTCATAACCAACTTGTTGTGCGAATTCAAAGTAACCAAACCACTAAAGTCAATCATGGTCATATCAAGCCATAAGTAAAGAGCCCCGATCCTTTCGTTGTTGACTTCCTTGTGTGAAATGCACCAAAGCTTTATTTTCAGAGGCGACGCCGTGGATCAAGATGGCAAGTTGATAGGTATCATTGTGAGGTGATATCGTGTTAAGGGATAGAAGTCACAATTGGTATTAATGTGACGTACTATCCAAGTCTTGGACGAGAGTAACAATTTTGAATGATATTTCTATCATTAATAAATTTCTTGGCGTATTCTTGAAGACTTCCTAGCCTACCCTAGAATGTGAAATCGAATTTTGTATTGACCCCAGTACAAAAACCCATTTCTTAAACCCTCAAATATTTCTTCAACTAAAAGGATTTGTTTACGTGGATTATGATGAAAGTCATAATAAAAGTATAGAACTGATGAAAATCATGGGTATATGAAGTATTAGTAAGTTTTAAGATGAGTTATGTTGGTTAGTATGTGAAAACATGAAAGTTTCTTAGAAATCACAAAGAGTTGAAAATCGATTTTGTGAAAACGTAATATGAAATTCAATTGACCATATCTCCTAATATATTTTGAATTTTTGAGTGTGGTCAAGTCCTAGAGTTAGATCTATGAGTTACCTAACTAATCCAAGTGGAATTACTAGAAAAGGTGTTGTAGATTTTTGTGTGGACTGATTTTAGCAAAGGAGGGCAAAGCTGCAAAACCGAAAAAGTCTGCTGCCATGATTTTAGAGGGCTTTTTCGGCCACTTAAATTATGAGAAAAATTCTGGCCTTTTGGGACATGAAGGTATATGGTATAAAGTACCTCCTGTCCAAAAATGAGCTCATTCTCGACTTAAAATGAGCAAGTTATGACTATTTCAATATTTAGGTTTTTTCGATTTAAAACGCTATATAACCGGAGTTCTATAACTCCGATGACCATGAAATTTAAACTGAAGCTCACGTTAATATGGGTAAGGTCCTGTCAAGATTTGGGAATTTTGGAGTTAAACTTGAGGTAGCTAATTTCTTAAGAAATTAATTAGAAATTGATTTTAAAAAATAGTAAATGAATTTTAAAAATTCGAGAAAAATATATTTTCATTATGGGACTATATTATGCTAAAACCCAGAAAAGAAATATTTTTGGGACTGATTTGGTATTTTCATGAAAATAGTTTAGTTACTTAACATATATGAGTTAAATATGTTATGTGAAGTAACAAAGTTGATAATAGGATTTTATGGCTAGAGAATCCTATATAGAATATATGCATATTTTTGATGAGGATTTGATAATTGGTGATGATATCTTATGAGTATGGCATTTTGATTGATTAAATGCATTATATGGTAAAGCGTAAACAATTGAGATAAATTGTTTATAAATTTAAGAAGTGGTTAAAATATTGTTATAATATTAATGATATTAGATTATGAGATTATTAAGTGATTGATAACATGGGGATATTCTTGAATCCTCGGATAAATTATATTATAAATGTTTAATATTTATCCTTTATCTCATTTGATTGATTCTTTATATCATTATCCTCATGTTTATATTATGTTGAAAGTCATCCGTGGCTCAGAATGGTAGCATAGATGGACTTGGTATGATTATGACCAGGATTGTTCTAAGATAATCATAATCGTAATTGAAAACACAATTATCTTTGGCCAGTAGTGCATGGATAATTTGTGGTCGTGATACTAATGAATACACGATTATCTTTCGTCGTAGTGCATGGATAATTTGTGGTCGTGATACTAATGAATACACGATTATCTTCGTCAGTAGTAGTGCATGGATAATTTGTGGTCGTGATACTAATGAATACACGATTATCTTTGGCACGTAGTGCATGGATAATTTGTGGTGGTGATACTAATGAATACACGATTATCTTTGGCACGTAGTGCATGGATAATTTGTGGTCGTGATACTAAAGAATATCCTTGGCCTGTAGTGCAGGGATGATTCGATGATGTGGATTAATTATTGAGCTGAGTCTCAGCAATGAAATATTAATTCATGGATGTGGTAAAAGTCATCTTTGGCCGTAGTGCATTGATAGACTTGGTATGATTATGACCAGGGATTATTCGGTATAATCATGATCAGATTGAAAACACGAATATCCTTGGCCAAGAAGTGCATGGATAATTCGTGGTTGTGGATACTATTTAATGAGTCTCAAAGATTATTGGTTTTATAGTTGTATATCTTTATTCTGTAGTGCAAAAGATGAATTGTTAATGAATATCTTGGCCGGATTGCGAAGATGAATTTAATATTTTTAACGATAAAGGTATTCAAGGTATCCTCACCTCTTTATCATACTGTGTGCACGTACCCTAATTTTGAGGGCTTAAATTCCATAAGGAGGGAGATTGTGAGACCCCATATTTTATCAATAAAGATTTAAATTTTGTCGAAATAATTTTTAATATTATGGTGTGAATTTGAGATAATATTATAGTTGTGGGTAGTATTTATAAATTTTGCAAAGTATGCAAGTTGTTATAAAATATTCGTTTGGTCGGGGAATATTCTTTTTGTTAGAGAATATTCGCATAACTACTCAATCATTGGTGGACCCCATAAATGTAATTATTATCGGATTCGAGAAAACGACAAAAATATTTTATAAAAATAACGGTGGAGGTGTTACCGTTAAAACTGTTGAACTACCCGGTGGTAAAAGTACAGTAATACGCGTGGTTGCATAGTAGCACACGGTATTGATTATTGATGCTTACGTGAGAAGTCACTCATTTATGCTCAATTATCGCTACAAAGAATCGCATCATATCTCTTATATTATTGATTCAATTATTGTCACAAAGATCATCCGTATAATATGTTATATTATTAATTGAGACGACAAGTTATAAATGATTAATAATTGTTGAAAGATTAAAAAATGTGTTGATTAAAATAAAATGATTTGTGGTAATATTTATTCAATCCTTAATGTATATAAAGAGTCATTATGAGACGTTTGTGGTAAGTTTGATTATTTTATAAATGGGGGGGCCCATATGTCATTATCTAAGAGTCTCTTCACAAGAATTAATAATAGTAATTACTTTGTGAATAGTAATTACCTTCGTCAATAAGTATTTACCTTCGCTAATAGTAATTACCTTCGTCAATAGTAATTATCGTCAATAGTAATTACCTTGTGAATAGTAATTACCTTCGTCAATAGTAATTACCTTTACCAAGCCGTCGAACCACTTGTCGTTTCACATTACAAAGCGCCGAACCACTTGTCGTTTCACATTACAGGCGTCGAACCACTTGTCGTTTCACATTACAAGCGCCAAACCACTTTTCTTTTCACATCACCAATTCGTCAAGCCACTTGTCTTTTCACATGGCGGTGCTAAGCTAGAAATCTTCTATAAATAGAGGCCTAGTGCTTCATTATTTTTCATTTAATTCATTGAAACTCTAGAAAGAGAAACTATAGAGAGAAAGAAGAAAAGTATTCTCGCTACTTCACCTCGCCAATATTAGGTTCTTCTAAGGTAGGGAATATTATTTGTTGTATTCGTAAGGGGTGTTATTCTTTCTTATTCATGAAGAGAATGTTGTTATTCCATTGCTTATTATTCTCGTTGGAATAACTCTGATCGTGGTTTACCCTATACTTGGTGATATTCTTCTATTATTCTCGTTGGAACATCCTGTTCGTGTGTTTTACACGGACTCGGTTCCTTCTTTATTATTCTGTTGGAACATCCCGTTCGTGGTGTTTTACACCGGACTGGTTCCGCTTCTTTATCATTCTCGTTGGAATATCCTATTCGTGTGTTTTACACCGGATCCGGTTCCATCTCTATTATTCTGTTGGAACATCCTATCTTGTGAATTTCACCGATTCGTTCCGTTATTATTATTCTGTTGAATAACTCGTCATGCGCAAGTACCGCATGCATGGTGATTTCTTTTGTTGTTCCATTCTTTATTATACCTAGTTGGTTAAATCTTTGACTTCTATATTCCATGAAATTAGTGGAATATCCTTGATATTTGCACTTTATCCAAAGATCTTTTCATGGAAATATTCTTCGATCATTCTTGAATTTTACTCTACAAAACAAAGATCATTTTGACAATTTGACGTTAATAATTCCTCGGATAAAATAATTCTTGAACTTGTTTTATTATTATTATGTCATTGTCATCATCCTCATGTTATATTATGTTATCTTCGACTTACGTGTATAGATGAACTTAGTATGATTATGACCGAGGATCATTCGGTATAATCATGGCTTGTTATAAATGATGTGATAAAAGTCCTCGTTGGCACCTGTAATGCGATGATGGATAGTTTTTGGTATGATTATGACCGTGGGTGATTCTAAGATAGTCATGACCATTGATAATTTGATGAATATCCTTGTCAGTAGAAAGGTGGGTGATTCGATGATGTGGATTATTTATTAAAGTCGAGTCTTAGCTATATAACAAATGATGAAAACCTTTAAAACCTAAAAGATAGTAGACTTTATTCTCTACTTGACTCTTTTAATGGATTGCTTTATTCTCCGCAGCTTAAACTTGTTGTCTATTATATTTTATCGGTTTAACATCGTTGAAGGCTAATGATAAATTATTCGCGCATTATCTTAGTCATAATATTTCTTCGGGCTAGTTGAGCTCACCCTTTCTTTCACCTTTTTCTTGAAATGAGAACATATGGGACTTAGAAGTGGGAGCGGAGAATGGTCCGAGAGGATAGCATTAGTAGTCCTCACTATTACGTGAAATAGTGTGATAATAGTAGTAATGAGGACTCCTTTTGAGTTTGTATAATATCTAGTAGACAATATTTGTATTCAAACTCACGCTTTATGTCGTATTGTATACCATGCTTATATTAGTAAGTTGTATTTGAATTTATGTACCATGTAAGTGGCGACCCAAGATGGGTGACGTATACCTAATTTTGGGGGCGTCACATATACCACGTATACATGTTATGTATAGGGTATGCCGCGTATACAGGTTATTCCAACAGAATAATAAAGAATGGAATAACAGAAGTTCTCTTTATGAATAAGAAAGAATAACACCCCTCACGAGTACAATAAATAATACCCCTTACCTTATAAAGAAACTAGATATAGAAGTAGTGAAGTAGCAGAATACTCTTCTTCTTTCTCTCTATAGATTTTCTCTCTATAGCTTTTCTCTATAATTTCTCTCTCTAGAGTTTTAGTGAATTCGTAAGAAATAATGAAGGAATGAGCTTCTATTTATAGAAAAACTAAGAGTGGCTCTTGGTCTTAACGAAGGGTCAAAATGACTCTTGGTAATATTGAAGAGACAACTACTATTTGCGAAGGGGCAATTAACCCTTGGAATATCGAAGAGGCAAGTAACTCTTGGTAATATTGAAGAGACAACTACTATTTGCAAAGGGGCAATTAACCCTTGGAACACCGAAAGGGCAAGTTACTATTAAAACTTTAAATCAATGATCCATATTGATTTACTATTATAATTTCAACCAACGGTCTGAAAAATTAGCACATCTCCTCATGGAATAATATTGTACCCAAAAATGATTTAGACTGAAAATAAATATATTGTTTGGGTGAATAGTACCCTGTGAATAGTAACTCATGAATAGTACTCCGACACGAAAAGTGCTCCGAATACCCGATTGAACAATATAACCTTCAGACATCAATTATTATCGAAATAAATGTCAATTTCCACTAACACAAATAATTTCAACACAATGGAACTATCAAATTCATCTTTAATCAACACGAACTTATCCATCATTAATATCATAATTCACAATATTTAATAACCAGGTCTTTCCCAGGAAAGAGAGGGCTTTCCAATAAGGATTTCTACCTATTGGCGCGCAATTAGGTGACCAAACCTCTCCTTGGCAGAACTTCTAGACATTATAAATATTGCAATTTAATAATATGAATAACTTTGTCGTCTCAATTATTAATTTAATAATATATAAAATATTGACAATAATTGAATAAAACTGAGTGACTTCTCACGTAAGCATCAATAATCAAAGATATTGTACAATATCGTGTGCCATCGACCGCAACCACGCCAGACATCGCATTTTTTATCAATTCAACCGTTTACTAAATAGAATAATAATTATAAAAATTGAATACTTTCATTTCATAAAATTCGGGGTCTCACAGAAATGAAAACGTCTAGCAATTGAAATGGGTGATTTAACTAATATCTCCCATACTTTTGTTGTCTCTTGGATAAAAAGCCTAATCGTGTGATTAAGGGTGCTAAGTAGATTTTCAACCAATGGGAGATGGACACACTTGTACTTGATGTAAGAGTTACTAATTAAGGAACTTGATTAGCTTAACTTTGTTGCCTTAAATGGCCCAATATGGCCGGTCCCCTTGCCCCATTATCTCCTCCATTTTACTTTTATTTTAATGTACAAATTTGATTAATCAAAAGTCTAAAATACCCTTAATCAAGTGGGCTAAGTATTGGTTTGCATTTTATTTCTTTTGGACTTCTCCTTTAATTGTTTTGGGCCATGTAATGAACACAGTCTAACAATTTTAATATATGTTACCCAAATTGTTTATTTAGGGTTTTCATTCTCAATCTTATGAAATTTAATTACTTATACATGTGACTTTAGCTTATAACCTAGTTAGGTTTACTAGAAATAGGTTTAAAATTATTAGTCACTTGAAATAACAAGATTATCCACTTAAGTTAGTATACATATTAAATACTAACCTTTTCTTATTACCATAAACCTTAGGTTATTTAATTATCTCATCTAATGTATAATTAGGTTACTTAAGATTTCATTTAGGGTTTAAAATAAAATAAAATTAGTTCCTAAAATTTATAATTAGGGTTTCACATAGTAATACAAGGGTTTGTCACATAACACCATAATTGACCAACCCTTATCGGTTCACATATACAGTACATATTTATAGCACTAAAAAATCAAAATATAATTAATATTATAATATTATTCTCACGCCTTGATCAAAATCCAAAAATTAGGGTTTGGATTCCATATCCGATTTATCTCATCATACTTAACATTATTAATTAAGTTAAAAAATAATAATTAACTTAATAATCTCGAACAAAATTCATATAATAAAATAATTATTATAATAATTCAAAAAATCATTTCATATATTATATAAATAATATATAATTATATTTTCATGGAAAATAATTAATAAAAATATTTCTACTATAAAATTAATTATTATAATAATATAGTTTATAACATTCAATAATTCTAAAATAAAATTATTTAAAATCATTCATGTAATAAATATATCACATAAATACATACACACGTTATCTTGGCACATATTCCTCATATTTATAATAATAAAAAAAAAATATACGCAAAATTTCTAATTTATTTGTATAGAAAATATCGGGTTGTTACATTCACCCTCCCTTATAAAGATTTCGTCCCTAGAATCACCGTTTTAAAACCTACACATACAAGTGTACGTAGCATATACAATCATTGCAAGTAGATCTTGATCATAAATAATCGTACTGATCTTTAACCTATTCTCGTAAAGCTTGTCTATCTGATTAAACGGAAATTTGATTTCTAAAAGAACTCAAATTCCTTCTTCAAAATTTCTTTATAAAATAATTTACTATATATATGAAAATCATGCATAAGAAAATAAAATTTATACGAATAATACCTAGAATTGCACCACCAGCTGCTATGGTATCCTGGACCGTCATGTTATAGACCCTTCTTTGTTGATTTCTTTCTTCTTTGGATGACGTTGGTCCGTGATTGCAGTGTTCCACTCCCTTGCCAAGATTCACACTCCCCGCCTCCTCCGTCCTCCTCTTCAACAATCCTTCACCTTGTGCTCACCGATCCACATGTAAAACACCCACTGTTCATCCTAGGATCGGGGCGGTTGGGAGAGATATGGCCCTCCCGCCCCTGCACTTTTAGCACACTGAACTTCCCCTTAAACATTCTCCAGAGTGGTTCTTTCCACAGTTTCCACACTGCACAGCTTACTTCTTAACTCCTTCCTGTTTTACCTGTAAACTTCCAAAATTGCTTCCCTTCCTTTTACTACTACCACCGCTACTCCCACTATTAACTTCCACCTTCCTAGTTCCTTCGACCTTACTCTTGTTCTTTCTCTCCTTGTTGTAGAGGCTCATAGCCTCACTCCTCTCCTCAGCAATAATAGCCTTCTCCATGAGTGTTGCAAATGTAGGGATCTGCAACACCGCCACCTTATTGTAGAGCCAGGGTTTTAATCCTTGCTCAAACCTTCTAGCTTTCCTAGCCTCTGTATCAACTTGATGCGGAGCAAACCTAGCCAACTCATTGAATTTTGCGGCATATTAGGATACCATCATATTCTCCTGCTTCAACTCTAAAAATTTTACCTCCATTCTAGCATGCATACTAGATGAAAAATAGTTTTCAAAGAACAATGTCTTAAACCTATCCCAAGGAGCAACACCCTCTCCAGGCCTTGCCTGATTAGCTTCCCACCAAAAATTTGCCTCATCCTTCATCATATAGGTGGCAAAAGCGGTCTTTTGCCCCTCAGCTACCCTAGCTACCACGAATGCTTTTTCAATCTCTTTAACCCAAGTTTGGGCTTCAACAGGGTTAGTTGTCCCTTTGAATTCCAGCGGTTCCACAGCCTTAAAATCTTTAAAGTTTGCCAAGCCGTTGTCCGGTTGGTTCCCTGCGACTGGCATTCCTTGCTACATAGCTTGTGCTACCATGTTTGCAAAGTGCTGCATCGGGTCTGCTTGTTGTTGTCCCTCAAAGTTATTGACAGACTCTTCTGCCCTTTGGTTTCTAGTTTGACGTCTTGGCAGCATTATCTGGTAAAGTAAAACCATATATTATTCTTTACATTCTAAATCTTATCATATAAGTTTAGTATATTAACTCATTTCATTACTCAAACTTAGATTCATATTCATTTAGCGAATACTTTACATAGCATAACACATACTTCTTTAAACATCATTCATCCCTTTGTGACTACAAAAGTCGGGATTTACAGCCTTGACTAATACCAAAAGTTGGGAACATTACATTACACATACATACTTAACATTAAACAGACCTACACAACAGAACCTATACTACCTATTCATTACGCCTTTTCTTGGACAACCTTTCGCCTGATGACCATCTATCCCACAGATAAAACATGCTCCTGATTTATAGTCGGGACAATACAGAGTGGTATGTCCCTCATAGCCACAAAGGTAACATATTCTTTTCCCTTTCTTCTTATCGAATTTTCCTAAGTCATGGTCTTCTATCTTTTTTTCCCCTTCTTGCTCGGAGCTGCACACGATGTATTGCTTGTGGCTCCCATCTGATCAATTTGGAATTTAAGCTTATCTTGTTCTTCCATTGGTTCTATTAACACCTGACGCAGTTGAATATTTAACAGCTTTTCTATTTCCCATAGCTTTTTCAGAGAAGAAACCTTGTTCCTTAGATCCTGCACCTCTGTTGATGCTTGTTCAGCTTCAACTTTAGTGTCCGAATCACTATCTGTCAGCTCCACCATCTCCGGATCTGGTACTACGTTTTCTACAATAACCACGTCGTCTGAGTTGTTTTCATTGTGAGCCTCTATTTCAGCTATTGGCTTTGATATTAGCTCGGGGGTATGGATTTGATCCTTCTTCATGCTATAAGCATATAACAAGCCTTTTCCACCAGACATCTACACACATAAATTATCCTGATTAATATATAGTATATACACACAGCAAATAATAGTTTTATATAAGTTATCTTTGATTATGTTTGACGATGAATTTAGTCAATTCATCTCTTTATAAACTCTATATGAGTTATTTATATTTTCAATGTTTCCCTCTGTTCTAAGGTTATAGCCTAAGGTCTATGCCACCTAAGGTTTCTAACCCTAAAGCTCTAATACCAACATGTAACTTTCATGGTGCTTCCAACCATAGCACCTTACAAGGGTACCTATCAGCTTGCCACCGACTGAATCGGCGTCCCCTACAAAGAGTCTGGCTTCGGTGCATTCCACACAAGGAAGTCACCAGCGAGAGGCTCGGGGCTCTTCGCAAATTCATGCTTATAGCTTTGATACCAACCTGTAAAGCCCCCGAATCTAGGTACTTGAAACCCGAATTCAGTGCTTCATGATACCATTTCTATGAGCGGAAATAATACTAATAATAATAACAATAATATAAATATCAACTTAATTTACATAATTATCGTAGTCTAAATCCCATGTACGAGACCTTTAAACATTCATTACATGAAAATTAATAAGTATCATTGTCTTAATAATATCAAACTATTACATAAACTACCACCAATCTTATTTGGTTAGCTTTCCTTTTCCTTTCTTAGCAGAGCCTTCAGGTTGATCACACTTAGCTAAAAACATTTAAATTAAGCAAGGATGAGCATTTGAGTGCCCAGCAAGTAATAACAATTATATATATATATATATATATATATATATAAGCTGAAAGAATTAAATATTTTCTTTATACTACCCTTCTACAACAAATCAATAGTTGTGAAGTAATCTGAACCGATAATAATAACATAACAACCCTCTTTCAAATTTTTGAAACTACGTACTGACTATAAATAGGGTTAAGGGGACATACTATGAACATTATTTTCATTTTCGAAAAGGTTAAACAGAACTTCATCTTTAAACCATTATAACTTACTTAGACGCGGGGTGATCACCCGTTGTACCTGTGATTGATCAATACTATATGCAAGAACGATGTTATCGTTCACTCCCACCTTGGGTGCATAAAAGTTTTTCCGTGTAAGGGATGTTCATACTGCTCAGGTTCCAAAACCAAGGCAATTCTATTGATAATAATAATAAGGTTTTATCTTGTTCAACAATAATCTATAAATATATATATATATATATATATATATATATATATATATATACTGGTAATTAACAAAGATGTATCAACATGTGATTAAATGTAATGATTATCCAAGTGGGGACACTTCAGATAACCATTTATAGAAATTAACGAATGTAATATATATCCGAATTACCATATACAAACATGTTGACAATCAATGAGCGTATATAATATACGATTAATAATTTGTACAGTAATAATATAATTCTGAAACATTCTTACTCATGTCCATTGCATAAAGAAAATGCAAAGGTAGGATACTTGCCTGATGCGCTTCTTACAATACTCAACTTAGTTTTATCTTTTATATCACGACCTATCATTAATCAGATCATTCGTTCTATTAGAATAATATACTATAACATATAGTATTGCATTTCGCAGTCAGCACATAACCTAATCACATTATCACACACGATCAACAGTTATTGCATCACAAACAAATATTTATACAGTTAGAATATCTAAGTCTAGATCAATTTCTGAAAAATGTCGGTTTACCGACAGCTTTATCGGATAATTATCGAGTCTAAGACTCTATTCTGTAACTTAATATCTGTAAATATCAGTTATATTATTTTAAATGACTCAATAAATATTTATTAATTTATCACAAATTTTTAAACACCGAAATCATTATTAAATGAATCAAATATCAAATAATTCTACTATCATTTAATTATTATGTAACTATTAATGAAACCATTGTCAAAATATTAAAGTTATTTATAATAACTCAAAATATTTTAAAACATTTATATTACCCTTAAATCATTTTTTAAATAATTACCATTAATATTAAAATAGTAATGTAATATTAATTAAAATATTAAAAAATATTAAAAGTCATTAAGTATAACTTAAAATATTTTTAATTCACTTAATATTATTAATCTTGATAATATTTAATTCACCTCTTAGTATTATTAGTTCACTAATAATACTTTTATTCGCTTACTAATATTATTAACATCTTAATAATATTTTAATACTTTACTAATATTATTAATCATCTTAATAATATTTTAATCATGCATTAATATTATTACTTTAATAATATCTTATTTATGCTTTAGTATCATTAATCAATTAATAATACTTTTATTCATTTACCAATCATATTAATATTTTATTCATTTACTAATATTATTAATCATTTAATAATATTTTATTCATTTACTAATGTTATTATATTTTTAATAAAATTTTATTAAATCTCTAATATTATTATTTACTTAATAATATTTTAATTATCCAATAATACTTTAATTTAATATTATTAATCTTTCAATAATATTTTAATCTAAGATTAATTATTTAATAATATTTTAATGAAGCTTTAATCTTAATATTTTTTTATTTACTTAACAATATCATATTCTAATATTATTAATATCATAATAACATTTTAATAATTTGTTTAATCAATAAACAATTTATTCTAATTGTTCACCCTTTACAAAACCACTTATTTAATATCCATAAAAGGTCATAAATAATATTTCTTATTATAAATTACCAAAATTGCCTAAAATAGTCATAATATTATATATTAGGAGCATTCAAGTATTAAAATCACATTTTTTCTTATTTAAGACATCATTTAACTATTTATTTACTTTTATTCATAACTTCATCATTTTTTAGGAAAAATACGAAACTAATTCTAAAAATTCTTCTTTTCTAGGTTTAGACAGTGTATGACCCAACAATGATCTCCAAATTTTTCTGGAATTTTAAAAAGTGATTTACTAATTTTAAAATGCCCAAAACACTCAGATCTTGCTTCATTTGTCATAAATTGAGTTTTGCTCAGAAAATTCTGAAATTTTCAGGGTATACTCCCATAGCATATATGAACATACTGTAAAAACTTTGGATTTTTCCCATGTATACACTGTGAGAAATGTGGGTGTTAATATTTAGGAGTCCTTTACGGAAATAGCCATTACGCACAACCTATAAATCGAAACATGTCCGTTCTTTTTCCTACATGTAGATAACTTCTTAAGGTACTTCTGTGATTTTTCCCAGATTTTTAAGAGACTTGAAACTATCCGAAACAGCCATAAGAAAAATGGGGACAGTAGCTTTTTTTGGTTTTAAAACCTTAGTACTCTATGTGGACTTTTTTGGGGAAAACAGCCCCCATGGCTTCAATACTTGCTAGATTTGTATTCTACCACTTGCTACCTCATGATATCCTCATGTATCTAGCCCCCCCGATGGATCACAAATCCAAGTTGTAAAACTTGAGTTACACAAGATTTAGTGGAAGAAAAACAAGGGTTTAACCCCTAGGAGAACATATGCTCATATTCCTCCTCTAAACCTTTGATCTAACACTCAAGATACTTAGTTCCATACATGATGATATGTAGGACTAGGGTATCTTGAGTATTAGTTCATAACTCCAACAAATCATGCTATAACACAAAAATAGAAGAAGAAGATGAAGATTAGGTTATACCTTGATCTAGTAGCAACCTTTCTTGATTTACCAAAGTAGTATATAATCTTAGGGTGCACTAAACAAACTAGCACACCTCTCCCTCTCTCTCAAATATCGAACCCCTCTCTCTCTTTTCTCTCTTAGTATTTTGCTAGCTTGGGAGAAAAAGAAGAATAAGATTGAGAGAAATGAAAAAGTCTAGCAATTGAAATGGGTGATTTAACTAATATCCCCCATAGTTTTGTTGTCTCTTGGATAAAAGGCTTCACCTTATCTCTTTCAATTGAGCCTAATCATTTGATTAAGGGTGCTAAGTAGATTTTCAACCAATGGGAGATGGACACACTTGTAGTTGATGTAAGAGTTACTAATTAAGGAACTTGATTAGCTTACCTTTTTCTCCTCCATTTTTCTTTTATTTTAAGGCACACATTTGATTAATCAAAAGTCTAAAATACCCTTAATCAAGTGGGCTAAGTATTGGTTTGCATTTTATTTCTTTTGGGCTTCTCCTTTAATTGTTTTGGGCCATGCAATGAACATAGTCTAACAATTTTAATATATGTTACCCAAATTATTTATTTAGGGTTTCCATTCCCAATCTTATGAAATTTAATTACTTATACATGTGACTTTAGCTCATAACCTAATTAGGTTTACTAGAAATAGGTTTAAAATTATTAGTCACTTGAAATAACAAGATTATCCACTTAAGTTAGTATACATATTAAATACTAACCTTTTCTTATTACCATAACCCTTAGGTTATTTAATTGTCTCACCTAATATATAATTAGGTTACGAAGCATTCATTTAGGGTTTAAAATAAAATAAAATTAGTTCCTAAAATTTGTAATTAGGGTTTCACACAGTAATACAAGGGTTTGTCACATAACACCATAATTGACCAACCCTTATCGGTCCATATATACAGGATATATTTATAAGATCGAAAAATTAAAATATAATTAATATTATATTATTATTCTCATGCCTTGATCAGAATCCAAAAATTAGGATTTGGATTCCATATCGATTTATCTATCTTACTTAACATTATTAATTAAGTTAAAAAATTAACTTAATAATCTAAACAAAATTCATATAATAAAATAATTATTATAATAATTCAAAAATCATTTCATATATTATATAAATAATATATAATTATATTTTCATGAAAATAATTAATAAAATATTTCTACTATAAAATTAATTATTATAATAATATAGTTTATAACAATCAATAATTCTAAAATAAAATTATTTAAAATCATTCATGTAATAAATATATCACATAAATACATACACACGTTATCTTGGCACATATTCCTCATATTTATAATAATAATAAAAAAATTATACGCAAAATTTCTAATTTATTTGTATAGAAAATATCGGGTTGTTACAGCGGGGGGTCTTCAATATTGTTTAACAGTAGCTATGCCCGCCGGGGCGAGCTCATTATGAGCTTATACCCCTGCCGGGGCGGGGGGTGCCGGTCCTGAGTGTCTTGTTTTGCTTTTAACTCTGATGGAACATGGATTCTATGTATTTTGGATTGCATTTGGACTCTAATGGACATAAGACTTTGACAAAAATGTGTGTGTTAGATGTATATGGAGCAACTAACAAATAATTGAATAACATAAAAGGCAAATTACAGAGAATAATTCCAGAATTTCATAGCAAGCTTTGGAGGAAGACTTTGAAGAGATTTTCGTATCGATTGCGGATTAAGGCTACGTGAAGGGCGTTTTGAATTATTTGTCTTCTCAGTCTTATATTTGTAATTGAAAGGATGTTATCTTTAATTTATTCAGTTATTATTTCATTCATGATGAGCTAATTCATTTTTTAGGCTTATGATGGATCCTTAAGTGAAACGATGGTTTTATAACTTTGATTTTCAGTTCAATAAGCTATTTTCCAGTTTATCTATATTAATTTGAGCTTGAATTTATGAATTACCTGATCAACAATTCTTTGTTGATTTGTATGGAATCGAGAGAGGATATACGAGTTTAGACTTAGTTAATATAGCATGTGTTCTTGAATTTTGTGAATAACAAAATCTTGATGAATGTTAAGGTAGAGATATGCTTGACATCACATGTAATCAGATAGAGAACTTAATCTTAAACCTTCTTTAATTATAATTCACATAGAGATATAGTGAGTTAGTTGATTAAGGTGTTTAACTTGTTTCTATCTAATTTGTGGATTTAAGTTAATACGGTATTAGTGCATTGAGAGGTGGCTAGTACTACATTCGTGTTCTTGATTAATAAACTGGGATAGTGAGTTGAATTGGAATAAATGTGTAAAAATCAGAGTGAAGCTTAGGGTGAAATCATAAGTCTAATTCTCCATTAATTATTTGAAATTTTAGTTTTTGATATTTGTGATTGTTTTGAGATTATATATTTATTATAATTTAGTTTTTATAGTTTTAAACATTGAATTGGATAGTTTAATAAAATTAGGATTAATAGGAAATTAATAATTGTGAGGTTTAATTTCTTACTAAATTGTCTCTGTGGGAACGATACTCTACTCACTATTATATTACTTGTTGATCACGTATACTTGTGTGTTGTGCGTAATTAGATTTTACCCAACAATGGGCTTCCATGAGGTTACAATATTACCTCCATGGTCACACAACCCATCTCATATCCCGCGTGGATCCTCTCAAGTATTTGTTCAAGAAGCCCACATCGAATTATCTACGTCAGATGGCGCTTGATTTCGCAACAATTTGACATCGTCTACGTGACGTAAAAGTCTATCAGAGGTCAAGGAATTGCGGATCAATTGGCCGCCATACTCGCAGGGGATTACAAACCCTTGGAAACATATTTCCCCGATGAAGGGGTCAGCGACAATTCAAGAACACCATCAAGACGATGCACGCCAGACGTGGAAAATGTATTTTGATGGAGTATTAACACGTAATGCTCTAGAGCCGGAGCAGTTCTAGTGTTGAGACGGGAGCAGATCCCGTCCGTCATTAAATTGTAGTTTGTCAGCACCAACAACACAGCGGAGTATGAAGGCTGTATCATGGGGCTAAAACTTGCTCGTTCAATGGGAATAAGGAGGTTAACTATCTTTGGGGATTCCGAATTGGTAATCAAACAATCCAAGGGAATCTATCAAACCAAAGAACTACATTTACTGCCTTACCATCGGCAAGTTTTACATATGGCTTTGGAATTCGAAGAAATCTCCTTTCTACACATTCCTCGTAATAGGAATGATTTTACGGATGCGCTAGCAACATTGGCCTCCTTGATTCACATTCCTGACAAGGAAAACATGCCAAACATCACATTTGCCCTGCAAAAGGCCTTAGTCTATGGGAACTATGTTCAAGAAGTATTGGATGAGCTACCTCCCATCCACAACCCTTGGTATCAACATATCAAGGAGTATCTACGAGATGGATCTACACCCGTTGAGGTGAGCCCGACTAAAAAGAGGCAGATCCATCGATTGGCTATGAAATTTTACCTGAGCGGAGATGCACTCTACAAAAGAGATGCAGGATTAGGTCTCCTCAGATGTTTGGACAAGGATTAAGCTCAGAGGCTCATGAATGAGATCCATGGTGGAGTATGTGGCCCACACATGAGCGGCACTCTACTTGTTAAGAAGATCCTCAGAACAGAACATTATTAGCTTACGCTCAAAGCTGACTGTGATGATCACGTCAAGAGGTGTTATCAATGCCAAATTTATGGAAATGCTATCCACGCCCCTCCAAGGGAACTCCACTACATGATTTTGCCTTTCCCTTTCTCAATGTGGGGAATGGACGTGATCGGGCCCATCGAGCCCAAAGCCAGTATTGGACATTGGTTTATCTTCACTATGATCGACTACTTCACCAAGTGGGTAGAAGCAGCCTCCTTCCCCAGGGTTACTAAAGACGTCATCATTGCTTTCATCAGAAACAATGTCATTTGTCGATATGGATAACCAGAGGTAATTGTGTCAGACAATGCTAAGAACCTCAACAACAAAATGATGGAGGAATTATGCAGTAAATTCCACGTCAAACACCTTATCTCCGTCATCTATCGTCCAAAGATGAATGGTGTTGTTGAAGCGGCTAATAAAAACATCAAGAAGAACATGCAAAAAATGTCCACAAATCATAAAAAATGACCTGACCTCTTGCCTCTGACTTTATTAGCCTACAGAACTTCAATGCGTACTTCCACTGGGCCAACCCCCTACTCATTAGCCTATGGGATGGAAGTAGTGCTCTCCATAGAGGTGGAAATGGAATCCCTCAAAGTGTTAATAGATGCTCAACTGGATGAAGACCAATGGGTACAAGACAGGTATCGTCAATTGTCTCTAATAGACGAAAGGCGAACCGCGACTATCTTCTATGGTTAGTTATATCAGCAAAGGATAGCCAGATCCTACAACAGAAAAGTCCGGTTACGACATTTTAAACAGCATGACTTAGTTTTGAAGAAGATCATTGATAACCAAGATCAATTCAAGGGAAAATTCTCTCCTAACTGGGAAGGCCCATTTGTTGTCAAGGAGGTATTGACAGGAGACGCTCTCAGATTGCAGGAAATGGACGACGATGAATTTCCACAGCTTATCAACTCGGACACCATGAAACGGTACTATGTCTGAGTTTACCATCAATCGAACATCCTGGTTTTGAATCATCAGATCACCAATCATTTAGGTTCTTTAACCCTCATTACACATAGCCTTTCCTTTTTATCCATCTGCCCCTCAGGGAAAAAACACACATTTCAAACCAGCAGCCTGGTTTCACTTCATACAATTCCGATTATCCCATCAGGGATTGAACCTTTCGTACCTGCAGTTTATCCTGAAGACGAGATTAAACTTTTCACACCTACAGTTTGTCCCAAACATGAGATCAAACTTTCATTTCCCCGAAGTTCATTCTGCACATGGGATTCAATTTCTTCGGTCACAAATCGTCCTGAGGGGCGAACTATGTCGACCTGATCTCCCTGATACCCGGGTGTACGTAGGCAACCATATTTTATATGGTCCGGTCGCAATAAAAAAACAACAAAAAAATTTCTTCCCTTTCTCTACAAAAACAATAAACAACAAAAATATTCCTACACCCTTTCACATTCAGCGTAGAACCTCTTACACCAGGTTTGAACAATGCAGACTTGATCTCCTCTTCAATAGGAGTACGTAGGCAGCCATTTATGGTCGGTCTAACCCCCTACCAGAATAAAAATACTTGTCACACGGTACTAGGATCAAACTTCAATCCACCACATTTCATCAGCTTCAGACCAAAGGGATGGAATTACCAAACCTCTCCTCATAAATAGGAGATTTAGCGATAATCTAAGCTGCGGTTGTGCCTCAAACAGCAACACCAATCCATAAGAGATGGAACTAACTGGGCTCCTCTTAAATAGGAGTACTGGCGACCATATGTGGTGCGGTCAATCTCAAAGAGGAAAAGCCACACTCCTCTCCATATTTCCGTACAAAAACTAGTCCCAAGACACCAAAGATGGTAGGGATACACACAGATCAATGATCCGTTCTGAAAGATCCTACGATGTCTCAATGTCCACACATCAAGGATGAGTTCAGAATGCATCAAGATCATAAGCCCTGAAGAAGCAGGCAAATATCCAGCAAGTATTAAGGCACAACTAAAAGGGAAGTGAATCAAAATATATTTCCCTGCCATATATAATACTGTTTGATATATATAATATGTGTTGTACATGAAAAAATGGCTAAGCTAGTCTGTGCAAGAAAATACAAGTGTATCTACGGATCTGTATGTATAGGGACTATCAGATCTAACATAGAATCCCTCTCCGAAGAAGGAGGTAACGCTGCAAGCTCCTGCCCAATGGTATCTACACGAGCTAGCAGATCCGAGGCTAACTGCATGGTGGCATGACACTCATCAATGTATGCACTCATATCGGCAAGAATGCCAGTCGTAAGGGATCTCACTGAAGTACTATCTGTGACGGCCACATCCCGCTCTATAATCAATGCATCTCTGGTTGATCTGGCCTCATCTCTCTCTAATAGAGTTGGGTCTCTCCCATCAAGAGCTATCAACATCAAGGCCCTAGCTTGATCTCTCTCAAAGGTCATCAGAGGAAGACTCTGTTCCAGATACTGTGTTGAATGCTGAATCACAGTAGCACTCGTAGTGGGAGAATCCATCACAACTGCTGGCAACCCAGTAGTCAAATCCTCATCGATGGGAATATCAGTCTCCTCCATAGGATCCTTGTAGGGTAAAATCTAATTACGCACAACACGCAAGTATACGTGGTCAACAAGTAATACAGTGAAAGTAGAGTGTCGTTCCCACGAGGAATTATTAATACAAATTACCAAGTACTAACCCTTAATCAAACTAATTTTATTTAAACAGATAATTTAACAATATAAATTAAATTATCTAATTACACTGATTCTAATTGCCACTAATTAAAAAATCAGATTATGTAGATTTAAGATCACAACTTCACTTATTGCTTCATTTAAATTAACACACTTCACATCAATTATTTTCTATCCTGAATTGTTAATCAAGAACACTAAAGCAGATAAAACCACCTCTCGATGCATAATACCCATACTTATTTAAATCCACAAATGATAGAATTAAGCAAGACATCATAATTAACTAATCCACTATATCTCTATGTGAATTACAATTAAAAAAGATTTAAAGCACAAGTTCTCTATAAGATTACATATGGCGTAAAGGCATATCTCTATCCTAAACACGAATCATGAATTCCATCTATACAGAAATCACAAACACATGCTATCATGATCAGATCTAAATCTATACTTCATCTCTCGAGTTTATATAGATTATCACGATACTTGTTAGCTAGGCAATTAAGCAATTAAGTCCAAATCACAATAGACAATCCTCACGATAGAATATAATAATTGATAGCGAAGCATATTAAAATAAACTACACAATAAGATCCATTGTAATCTCAAACAAAGAATTAGTTCATGATTACTGAATTAAAACTAAGAATCCACAATTGAATAATCATTAAAAGACAAAGATAGAAGAAGATAAGAAGATAGAATCTATTGTTTGTAGATTTGACGCTCCCTCCTTGCTCCTACTTTGAATCTTCAATGGTCTCCAAGTTGCTTCAATCTCCAAAAATTATTAGAACTAGGGTTATTCCCAATCTACTCTAATCTAATCTAATAGAATTCTTCCAAAAACATTCCATTAATCCTTGTGATTCTACTACTTTTATATGTCTCTTTATATGTCTTTAAGTCCTCTTAGAAGTCCTTGAATCAATCAGCTCGAACCAATCCTTATCGGACTCAAATTCGGACAAATACTACTCTTTCTGCGCGTACCCAAGCCCCGGCTTGAGTATTTCCTTGTAAATAGCAAGCCCCGGCTTGGGTATAAGGCATAAAATAGCAAGCCCCGACTTGGGTGCAAGCTGTTAGTTGTTTTTTCTGTTGCAGTGTCCTCTGGTAAAATGGCCATAACTTTTGATCCGAGAAGAGTTATGGGGCCTGCCACCTATCAAATCGAAGCTATTGACGAGTTCTACAACTTTCATTCTTTAAGACTTGAGAAAAAAATGAACGGATGAAGGTCGAAATTGGACTGGAAGTGACTGCTATGCAAATGACCACCCAAAACAGCGAAATTCAACGTCCGTTGGTACAAATGTCATAACTATTGCATCCGAACTCCGATTGGAATGATTCAAGATGTTCCGAAAAGCTAAGAAGAAGCTCTATAATATAGTCCAAGTTCCAAGCCAAGAACATGAAATGAACATGAAAGCCCAAATGATGTCCGGATTGCTTTTCTTTGCGATTTCCTACCAATTCTTTGCAATTTCCTTGCTTTTCCTTACCAATAGTCGTTCACACCGCTCCCAAACATATAACCTACAAAATGAACACAAAATGCATGAAAAGTAACTAAGACACATGAATATAAGCAACTAATTCAAGTAAAAGATATCGGATAAGTAGGTATAAAACCTACTTATCAAATACCCCCAAACTTAAACAGTTGCTTGTCCCCAAGCAACATAACATAATGCAATGCAATGCAATGAAATACAACTAATCTATATGCCTACGAATCCAGCAGTATTGATAGAATCAAATCTATTCACTCGGCCTTAGAGAAATCAAGTAAACATGATAATACATCATATCAAAACCAATCAATAATTCCTATCAATCTTCAAATCTCAAACCGTTATTATTGGTATATAAGTGTGTGCTCAACATCCATGCTAATCGATATAATGCTAAATACAACACATAATAGATCTCTTTAAAGGCATCATACATTGTAAACTCACAAAATTCATGAACAAGCTAGATCAAACTAAAGTCAAACTTCCACCAAATTCAAGAGTCCAATCCAGGATACTTATGCTTTACTTTACATTACGGGGGCTTTTTGCTCTTTTCACGTTTTATTATTTTTTTTAACCATGACTATGCAATGTCTCATTCCATTAGGCTAACAGTGCTACCCCTTAGCGAAGTTTTCACCAATGACTCCCTGCACCATATAAGACCTTAGGCGCTTAGGTGTAAAAACAATCCCCAATGCATTTTTGCTCAAGTAACAAAGGCCCCGAAACAAGACTAGCCACGGTATTTTTTTTTCATCATTTTTTTTTCTTTTTCTTTTTTTTAAGCTTATATATCCCAAATTTTTCCCCCAAACTTAAGTTTTTGTCTAAATTTAGCCATCTCCACCTATTCATGTCTTTCATTTATTCAAATATTATCCTTAAGAAGTCAATTATGTATCAATTTAAACTTAATCAGTCAACAAAGTTGTCTCTAACGTGCTAACCTGATTATACCTATTTCAAACAGGAAAAGATTCAATTCATAACAAGAAATCATGTTACAGTTCTAATAATCAGTACTATACTTGTCTACTCAATTCCATTCTCATCATTGGCCAAAATAGATCAGAATTATCAAACAAATTGGACTCATACAAGATGAACATAGTAACTAACTATTATTTTTGAATTTTTGATTTTTTTTTACAAGAAACTGAATATAATGCTATTCAAACTATACTACTATGCAACTACTTATGCAGTTGTACTACATGAATGCAAACATAATGAACCTAAACTAAATTAACAACATATGAAAAATAACATAAAATAAACATGAAACTAAACATGCAATAAAGAACTAAACTAAACTCCCCCAAACTTAGCAATTACAATGTCCTCATTATAAGAATATAGCGATAAGTAGAAGAGAACTTCCCTGTAATCAACTAAGCGTGTGGTGATGGTGGCGACAATCATTTTCCTATCCATTGAACCTCCAATACCTGCATTGAAGAGAGACAACATGGATTAGATTATAAGAGAACTTAATAAGAAAATTAATTCCTATCTACTAAATAAATTAGTAAAGCATATAAATATAAAAATTCATGGGTTGCCTCCCAGTCAGCGCTTGATTTATAGTCTTTCAGCCTGACTTTGTCTGGTCAACGCTATCCAAATCTTCTTCAAAAGTTGAGGAATCCTCCATCCATCGGAAATAATGTAGCTTTCGGTAGGTTCCCATTTGTGATAGCCATTGCATTAAAGTCACCCAGCGTTCTTTGTTTTGGTATGATCTCAATCAAGAACATCCCACGGCTAGGTGTTTTCTCCATTGTGCATGTGATCAATTTGGGGCATGGAACCTTGTCACACACAATGGGCTCTTCGTCTATCTTCTTTTTCTCGTCCCACCATGGATTCAAAATTGTATTCGCTCTTATGTCATAAAGAGCTTCGCCGACAACATGACTACCAATCGAACAAGGTTTTGCAAATCTAACCGGATTCTTGAAATGTGGTGGAGAAGGAACTTGAGGCATAAATAACATCGGCTCATCATCATTGGTTCTAACAATTAGTTCTTCACCAACCTTGTTGTCATTATCCCCACGTGTCTCCTCTTTTTTAATGTCTTGTGGTTCATCCAGTTGTATATTTAGTTCGGGCACTTCATCAATCTTGGAATCCTCGTCATAGCACCAATTTATTTGAGGGCGATTATTCAAGACTTCTAACATTTGATCCAGCTTATTCTGAAGATTCTGAATTAATTTCTCTTGATTAATCTTCCTCTCCTCATTTGATGCTACGAACTTGGACCACAATTCCTCCAACCTTGAATTATCTGTCTCAGTTTTGGAATCCATGTATTGAGGACCATGAGTTGAAGTGGTGATGAGTTGTTCCATCTGGTGCTAAAAATTATGGCTCGATATTCCTTGACTCATCATCCTCTCATCTTGGTTTGCTATGAACTTCAATATTACATCCCTCAGATTTGGCTTTTCTTCTTGTGGCAATGGTGGACATGAAAATTTTGGTGTGTATGTTGGATTTGGAGCCTAGTAGTGGTCTTCATAAGTATAGCTCCATGACAAATCCAGGAGATACCCCCAAACTTGATGATAATTAGCATATGTATAATCGTTGATGTATTCATCACCATGTTGTCCCGACCCAAAACTAACGGTGCATTGATGACTCGGATGATTACCAGCACAATAATTGCAAGTAACTACTATCCTTCGATTACGTTGGGTTGCCACAACGTCCAACCTCCTTGAAAGTTCTTCAATCTGTACTGATATTGCGGAAAATGAATTAAGTCCATCAATCCTTGTTTCCCTTGGTTGAGTCATTTTTATCCTTCGACTCCGTTGGGCTGCGATAACCTCCAACGTCTTCGAAGTTGCCTCAATTTGTACTGACTCTACAAAAAATGTATTAAGTCCATCAATCCCTGTTTCCCTTGGTTAAGTCATGTTCATGTATGGCCATTGATACGCAAAGTCATCCATTGTACCTGAAAAGAGAAAAATGTAGGAAGAGAATTAAAATAAAAATAAAAATGTTTAAATTAAGACTAATTTGATTGAAATTAATATTGGTAAAAAATATTAAACTAATTCCCCGGAACGGCACCAAAAACTTGTTGGGTAAAATCTTAATTACACACAACACGCAAGTATACGTGGTCAACAAGTAATACAGTGAAAGTAGAGTATCGTTCCCACGAGGAATTATTAATACAAATTACCAAGTACTAACCCTTAATCAAACTAATTTTATTTAAACAGACAATTTAACAATATAAATTAAATTATCTAATTACACTAATTCTAATTACCACTAATTAAAAATCAGATTATGGAGATTTAAGATCACAACTTCACTTATTGCTTCATTTAAATTAACACCTTTCACATCAATTATTTTCTATCCTGAATTGTTAATCAAGAACACTAAAGCAGATAAAACCACCTCTCGATGTATAATACCCATACTTACTTAAATCCACAATTAATAGAATTAATCAAGACATCCTAATTAACTAATCCACTATATCTCTATGTGAATTACAATTAAAAAAGATTTAAAGCACAAGTTCTCTATAAGATTACATATGGCGTAAAGGCATATCTCTATCCTAAACACGAATCATGAATTCCATCTATACAGAAATCACAAACACATGCTATCATGATCAGATCTAAATCTATACTTCATCTCTCGAGCTCATATAGATTATCACGGTAATTTTTAGCTAGGCAATTAAGCAATTAAGTTCAAATCACAATAGACAATCCTCACGATAGAATATAATAATTGATAGCGAAGCATATTAAAATACACTACACAATAAGATCCATTGTAATCTCAAACAAAGAATTAGTTCATGATTATTGAATTAAACTAAGAATCCACAATTGAATAATCATTTAAAGACAAAGATAGAAGAAGATAAGAAGATAGAATCTAATGTCTGTAGATTTGACGCCCTCCTTGCTCCTACTTTGAATCTTCAATGGTCTCCAAGTTGCTTCAATCTCCAAAACTCATTAGAACTAGGGTTTTTCCCAATCTACTCTAATCTAATCTAATGGAATTCTTCCAAAAACTTTCCATTAATCCTTGTGCTTCTCCTCCTTTTATATGCCTCTTCATATGTCTTTAAGTTCTCTTAGAAGTTCTTGAATCAATCAGCTCGAACCAATCCTTATCGGACTCAAATTCGGACAAATACTATTTCTGCACGTACCCAAGCCCCGGCTTGGGTATTTCCTTTTAAATAGCAAGCCCCGTCTTGCTATGCTACTGTTTTTGACTTCAGGACCCCAAGCCCCGGCTTGGGTATAAGGCATAAAATAGCAAGCCCCGGCTTGGGTGCAAGCAGTTAGTTGTTTTTTCTATTGTAGTATCCTCTAGTAAAATAGCCATAACTTTTGATCCAAGAAGAGTTATGGGGCCTGCCACCTATCAAATCGAAGATATCGACAAGTTCTACAACTTTCATTCTTTAAGAATTGAGAAAAAATGAACGGCTGAAGGTTGAAATTGGACTGGAAGTGACTGCTATGCAAATGACCACCCAAAACAGCGAAATTCAACGTCCGTTGGTACAAATGTCATAACTCTTGCATCCGAACTCCGATTGGAATGATTCAAGATGTTACAAAAAGCTAAGAAGAAGCTCTACAATATAGTCCAAGTTCCAAGCCAAGAACATGAAATGAACATGAAAGTCCAAATGATGTCCGAATTGTTTTTCTTTGCGTTTTCCTACCAATTCTTTGCGATTTCCTTGCTTTTCCTTACCAAGAGTCGCTCACACCGCTCCCAAACATATAACCTACAAAATGAACACAAAATGCATGAAAAGTAACTAAGACACATGAATATAAGCAACTAATTCAAGTAAAAGATATCAGATAAGTAGGTATAAAACCTACTTATCACTCCTCATCATCGAAATCAGTCCCCAGCACTGTGGATATTACCGTAGCTGATGCAGTCTCTTTCTCCATCCATACGAAATACTCTAAAGAATAACCCGGATGGCTCACAGAAAACTCAGCTAGCTCACGCTGATCCCAACAGGCATACAACCTGGATCTATCCTCTGCTGATAAGTGGCGAGAAGCCAAGCGCTAACTTAATGCCCCCTCAAAAGGATGAAAATCCTGGAACTGGTCAAACTGACACATCACAGCCAGTGGGTGGTAAGTAATCCAGCCTCTCAAACCAGCTAGAGAGAGATAATCCATGCCTGAAGCATGAGTGATGAAGTTGTAGGGTGAGCTCAGCCCCTGAACACAGTAATATAGCAAACAGATCTCCTATCCCTGCCAGGAAAGCTGACCAAGATGCATCATCTATATACTTCGCAGGCTAAAAGGAGTTTGACATGGCTACATCATAGGTGAAACAATACCCACGCTATCTGAAAGTGCCAATCGGTCTCAAGTATGACATAAACCACACATATAACATGACCGAGCTGCCTGTAAACACTCCCGTCAGATAAGTGCAGCAGTATGTGGCCGACCTCAGAGTCTATGCTATAATCATCGGTACAATGGTGTGACCCTCCCTAAGAGCTCATACTGCCATGATAACTCCTATATCCAACTCATCTATGAACCGTGGCATGTAGATATACAATAGTATGCAAAATAGCAGTACATCCACTCTGGCCAAACGCCAATGATCCTCCGGTGTGGTGAAATCTCTAGAATGCCTTGTATAACTATCCTCAGCGCTAAATCTATAAAATAAAAAATGCTGGGATATAACGTGGCCGGATGTGAGCTCATGAACTGCCGACTCATGTCTCCAATCGCCATATGCACGTAAGGTTTGTCCAGTGGCAGCATCATCAAACGTGCATACTCCTCCAAAATAAGAGTCAACTTCTGGGTCCCAAATTGGAAAACTTGCCTCGCCGATACTCAGTGCTCTAGCATGCCCTCCACGAATCCACGAATCTTGTAGTATTCATGTAGTACTACCATTAACATCAATAATCTAGGTCATACAAAAACTTAACAAAGAGATCTGAACCTCCAAAGTCGCTGTCAGAGTATTCCTGGGTTTTCTAGGTAAACTAGAAACATAGGCAGTCACAAGTAGGCACTTCTAGCTTGATTTGCTCAAGGATCTGGTCATCCAGTTGGTGTTCTTAAGGTTCAAATCTATAGTCCATATGTCAAGGAACACCTAGGAAGCAACAAATCAGTCTGAGTACAAAACAATTACCAGATTTGATCTGGTCAAAGCCTGTCAGAAAGTTCATGCAAACAGTTTCTGGAAATTCCAGAAATTCTAAGTCATGGTCGAACGGCCTACGTTGACCATCCACTGGGTTTGATCTGTTGATTATTTAAACGATCTAAAGCCACAAATATAAAGTACATATAACAGACTATAGACTGGTTACAACAATACCATCATATCTCTTATCATTTGACAGATCAAGGTGATTAAACATGTTATCAGACAATGATATTTGATTTTTGGGTTACCTAGAAATCATCTGGTCATGCTCGGTCAACGAGTTTTGACCAAGAATAACATGAAATCTAGACTTGTAATGGCTATTCTTCCACTTCCAGATCAAAGACCTCATGTCAGACTATAGATCTAAACCATAAAACAACACCAAATATTAACAGGGAAAGATTTGGAGCCACTAACATATGGTTGTCAGACAACTTTTGTATTCTTGAGCAGTTTTTTAAAAACTTCACTTTTAAAGCCATTTGATGGTACAGATCTATGATGGGATCATCATAGATCATCATAAAACATCTAGTAACACACATATAAACACATAAACATAAACTTTATCTTATCATGTAAGATCAAACTCAAGTTAGAATTTTATACCTTCTTTTTCCAAGCTTTGATCTTTGTTCTCTCCTACTGATCTTGGTGTTTCTAGGGTTTATTTTGTGACTGATCCACTTTGGTTTTTCGTGGCTAAGGAGAGAAAAGAGGTTGGTTTTTTCTCTCTTTAATCCCCACTTTTAGATACAATGTATGTATATAATGCAAGGTGTCATGCTAGATCAAATTATGGCTGAGATATAAGTCAAAAGGCTAGCTTTAGTTAGTCACCAACTTAAAATTTGGCAAGATTTACAAGTTAACTATTAAAGAATATAAAAAGGGCAATTTGGACATTTGTATTTTAAATTTAATGGCATACTAGACTTTTATTCAAACTCTTAGGGTTTAACCCTAAGATTCTAACCCTTAGGTTTTACAATTTTAGTTTCTAAGATTTTCAAATTAGGGTTTTTAAAATAGAAAAATTAAGATAACTAAAATATAATTAGTGTTTCCTAATTATATTATAAGTTATCAATCACATTAGGGATTACTAATTAGGATTAGGGTTTCCTAATTAGGGCTTAGGGTTCCTGAATTTAAAATTAGGGTTTCCTAATATTCGATTAGGCTTCCTAACTGTACGTTAGGGTTTCTAATCCCTTATTAGGGTTTACCAAATTTTAAACCTTATCCAATTAATCATTGATTAATAACTCTATATAGTACAAACGTATACTCATAAACACAATTATTAAAATTGTTTTTTCTACCAAATCCCTATTTGAACTTAGAGTTAGGGTTTTAAATTCTCAGTTAAGCACAACTCTACTCTTATTTCTCAGTTAATACACAAATTGGCTAATTCTCAAAACTCGTATCACCGATACACAACACAATATTGATAATCAATATCAATATTAATTAAAAAAAATTAAAAAATAAAAATTTATTCATAAAATTTGGATTATTCAAAATCCTGGGTTACTACATTTCTTGTCGATAACATGTCCCAAAAACTTCACTCTCTATAACCAAAACTCACACTTTGAGAATTTTGCATACAACTTTTCCCTCCTTAATGTCCAAAACATTATCCAAAGATGCTTGGCGTGTTCTTCCTCCGTCTCTAAATACACTAGAATGTCATCGATGAATACAACCACAAACTTATCCAAATACTATTTGAACACTCTGTTCATCAAATCTATAAATGATGTCGGCACGTTCGTTAATTTGAATGACATTACCAGAAACTTAAAGTGTCCATACCGAGTTCTGAATGCCATCTTCGGAATGTCCTCCGGCCTCACTTTCAGTTGGTGATAACTGGTCCTCAAGTCAATCTTTGAAAAGTACATCGACCCCTTCAACTGATCAAACAAATTGTCTATCATGGGCAACGAGTACTTGTTCTTAATGGTGACCTTGTTCAACTCTCGGTAGTCGATACAAAGTCTTAGCGACCCATCTTTCTTCTTTATGAATAAGTTTAGTGCTCCACATGGTGATACGCTCGATCGAATGTATCCCTTATCTAACAACTCTTGTAATTGAGCCATCAGTTCTTTCATCTCTACCGGTGCCATACGATACGACACTTTGTATACCGGTGTTGTCCCTGGTGCCAAATCAATAACAAACTCAATCTCTCTATCCGGTGGCAATCCCAGAATCTTGTCTGGGAAGACATCAACGAAATCCCTTACAATAGGTATCTGACTTAGTTCACCCTTGACTCATCGAGTATCAAACACGTGAGCCAAATAACCTATACAACCCTTCCTAAGTAATCTTCGTGCTTGCACCATCGTCAAACAATGAGATTGTCTCGGTGATTTACTACCATAAAATACCACCTTTGACTTATTCAGAGTCTTAAGGTATACACACTTCTTCTTACAGTCTATAACTGCTCCGTGAACCGATAACCAATCCATCCCAAGGATTACATCGAACTCCCCCAAACGAATCGGTATCAAATCCACTTTAAGCTTAAATCCTCACAATTCGGTATAACAATTCGTATGAATGTATTTTACGGGGATAATTTCCTTGTTCACTATTTCTACGTTCATAGGGTGTTCTAATCTCTCATTGGGTAAGTCTAATTGTTTAGCAAAATCTTCAAAAATAAAAGAGTAGGTAGCACCCGAATCAAATAACATGTATGCGTCTATATTATTGATTGGAATGATACCTGACACCACGTCCTTAGACTCCACCGCATCCTATATGGTCATGTTGAACGTTCGTGCCGTTGGTATGTTGGCTTGACTGGCTGGCCCTCCAATGTTCAGCCCATTGTTATTGTTGTTGTGGTTGCTGCAAGCTGCATCGCCCTTTCTCTTCGAGCAGTCCTTAATTTGATGGTATGTGGCTCCACACGAGAAATGTAAGACCCTGGATTTTATGAAATACCTGGTGGTTAAAATACAGTAGTACGCGTGGTTGTATAGTAGCACACGATATTGCACAGTATTGTTGGATTATTGATTCTTACGTAAGAAGACACTAATCAATAATTGTTACAGTAATTATTGTTCAATATTTTATTTTATTGATTCAATAATTGTTATATTAATATTTTATGTTATTATTGTTTCAGATCAATAATTCATATTAATTGAGTAATATTATTAGATATCATTATTGGCAATGTCTAAGGAAGTTCTGTTTAGGAAAGGGGTTTGGTCATCTAATAGCTCGCCAATAAGGAGAAATCCTTATCGGAAAGCCCCCTTCTTTCCTGGGAACGACCTGTTTGTCATTATTGGGATTCTGTAATATTATATATAAATAATTAATTATTGATAAGGAAATATATGTTTTATATGGATATAAATGAGGAATTAATGTTGAGGTGTTTTATCAGTATTTTGTCGAAATGAAGAACGAAATTTGGAAATTTTCAAAAAATTAGTTTATTACTTGATTTTATAAAATCCATAACTCTTTGTGTATAATGAGTTAGGAGATGAGATATATATCAAAAGAAATCTCTGGAAGTAAGCTAAACTTAGAAATTTGAATCACCCAAAAACACTTTGTGGATATTTCGTGGTGACTATTTGAATGAAACTGGTCCAAAGGACTCAGAGTCTGAAAAATCAATGTTCTTAAGATATATTGCGTGAGTTATAATTTTTAATCCGACCGTTGGATCGTTATAATTTTCGGATATGTTATACATACATACGTTGAGTATATGTTCACAAAATTTGAACCGTTAAAGATTAATGTATGATTTGTTATGAATTTTAAGAGGTGACTGATTCAGAAATCGTTGTAGTAGAAATTTCGGTAAGCCTTTCTCTCTACGTTAGAGGCGGAATTTGGAAAAACTTTCTTCTACAAAGTTGTAGATAATTAAATTTCCTATGGAATAGACATGAGATTTGAATTTCTCTGATAAAAGGGCTATTTATTATGAATTATTGAAGTTTCAAAAATAAATATTTTTATTAAAAATATGGGTGGTCCCCACTTTTGGTTGTTGTGGAAGTTGGCTGATTTTTGGTGGGCCCCACTTACGGTGGCTGAGTTTTATTCAAAGAGGTGTGCGTAGAAAAAACTTTTATTAATTTAGTCTCCTTTGGCGTTCAAGCATTTTTCTGGGTGCTTAGTTAAAATTAAAAATCACACCAGAATCATAAGCGTTCTCTCTTTATATTATCGAGCGTATTTTGTGAGTATTTAGATACTTTGAGAGTTACTATTCAGTGCAAGTTTCTTTCAACATTACATTTGATATTTCAGTCAGAAATACTGTTCTTTTGAGGGAAGGGATGTTATTTTCTTCGTAAATGATATTATTTCTTTTGATATCATTATACCGAAATATTGATATAAATTTTATTATGAAATTTTTAACCTTTTTGTGACGAGGTTACTATCCACGTATACGACATTATTCACGTATACGACACTATTCATGTATATGACACTATTTATGTATATAACATTATTTACGTATACGGTACTATGTATGAATACGGAGTACTATTCATGAGTTAATATTCACGAGTTACTATTCACGGGGAACTATTCATGATAAAATTGGTTTCTTTTTCTGATCAAATTATCACTGATTTATGAATCTTACTCTTGAAATTAAATACATGTTTTGATTATATTGTTTTTATTATCATATATAACATTTTTAAAACCTTGGTGATGAAATTTCTCATTCATTGGAGTGTAAAGATGGGTAGATTATTGGTATAATCGTGACTATGGGTTCTTTTTGGCCAGTAGTGCAAAGATGAACATGGTTGTAATTGAATATCTTTAGCTTAAGTGCAAAGGTGAATTGATCAACATGGTTATAATTATTGTTTATATAAATTTTGAAATGATTATATATTTCTTTGAGATATTAATATCTTTGGCCCGTAGTGCAAAGATAACCTGTTGTTGAATATCTTTGGCCCGTAGTGAAAAGATGACCTGTTGTTGAATAATTTTGGCCCGTACTGCAAAGATGAATTGTTGATGAATATCTTTGGCCCATAATGCAAAGATGAATTTATTAGTATGATTATGAACAGGAACTGTGATTTGGTATAAGCATGATCTTTGATGTTTCAGGTAAAGACAGGTGATGAAAATTATCTTCGTCCTAGATGAGAAGAGGAATTTAGAACTACAATTATGAGTATCAGTACAAAAAAATGGGCCTTTAGCAACGATTTTTCGGGCAATGACTTTATAAGCCGTTGCTAAAAGTATATGTTTAGCAACGAAATTTGTCCTTCGTTGTAGATTGTATCAGGCTTTCACTTTTTGCAATGAAATTCATAAGTCATTGCAAAATTTTGTTGCTAATTCATTGGCGGGAAAAAATTTCGTTAGAAATTCGTTGCAAAATTTTTGGCCACTTGATTTTCCATCATCGTAAGCAACAAAAGTTTTTTGTTGCTAAAAATAGCTTTTCAACGCGATTTTTCAGCAACGACTTTATAAGTCGCTGCTAAAAGTGTATGTTTAGCAACGAAACTTGTCCTTCAAAGGCAGATTGTGTCAGGCTTTCACTCTTTGCAACGAAATTCATAAGTCGTTGCAAATTTTGAAAACAAAATTCATTAGAAATTCGTTGCAAAATTTTTAACCACTTGATTTCTCCTCATCATGGGCAACAGAAGTTTTTTTGTTGCTATATTTCGTTGCCTAATACGGACCACATTCATTGGCAATAATTTTTATTTTTCGTAATAAAATAATAATTAAAATAATTATTGTAATAATAATTATTGTAATAATAATAATAAATTTTAAATAATTAAAATAATAATAATAATAATTAAAATATTAAATAATAATAAAATAATAATTATTATTATTATTATTATGGTACTAATCCTGCAAAGCCCGTGAGTATTAAGACTGGAAAAAAAATACAAAAGATGATATATTAAGATATAAATTTCAACATAGATTTCTCAGCCATGAAATAAGTCATGTTGCTGCATGCCTGCATTTACCAATGTTAGACACTAAAAAGTGTTCACAAGACAAAAGTGTTTACAAATGCGATAATTAAAATTTTAAATAATAATAAAATAATAATAATAATTATTATTATTTTAATTATTATTATTATTATATATTATTATTGTTATTATTATTTTAATTATTTTAATTATTATGATTATTACAATTATTATTATTATTACACTTATTAGTATTATTATTATAATAATAATTGTAATAATAATTATAATAATAATAATAATAATTATTATTATTATTATAATTAAAATAATAATAATAATTAAAATTAAAATAAGAGTGATCCGACAAATTATTCGTATTAAATGTCAATGTATATGAATATATGAATTGAAAAAATTAAAAGGACTCACACATCATTATTCTATCTTATCCATTAGAGTTTAGTTGTAATATGACTTTATTATGAAATTTAACGATAAATATATTTTTTTCAAAAAAAAAAACTAATTGTAATTATAGTGACTATTTTTAATCATTGAACTCTGGCAAATCTTTCTATTATAAATATTTGTTATTCGCTAATGTACTCGTCTTTGTAATTTATTAGATCGATTCTTATACTTACCCATGGGTTTTTTTAAATTTAAATTTAATTTGATCGAGTCCTATAATAATAAAAGAAAAATATGTCAAAATATTAAATTTTATTAGAAAAACATTTATACCCACGTGACTAGTACAAAAAAAAAAACAAAATAAATTTTGATTTAGTGGTTAAAAAACTTTGAATGTAATTTTATATTTAGGTATTTAATTTTGTAATCGCTTTTATATTATTTTAGGGTATTTTAATTATTATTATTATTTTAAGTATTTAAAATTTATTATTATTAATACAATAATAATTATTACAATTATTATTACAATTCCTAGTACAGTGGCCAAAAAGTATATTATCTCATCTTCATATCTCATCTTCACATGTATAAAAATGATGCTAAGTGGTTTAAATATTAGTGTTAAATAAATTCAAGCAAGATAGGTAGTTGGTCTAGTGGCTTTTGTTGGGATATAAGGTTTCTAGTTTGGAGAGGTTTGAAGTTTGATACTTGTGAGCAACATTTTTTTAAGGAAATTTTCTTTAAGTTCTTAAATTCAACAGTTTACATTGAATATGTGATTTTTTTTATTTCTTTAAAAATATTTGATTAAAACATTAATAATATGCTTATAGTTAGTTTTATTTATTATTTAACCTCAATATATATTACTTTATTATATTTTGTTATGCGTAACATTTATAGAGAGTTTCAGTTATAATATATTGTGTACGTAACTCTTCAAAAAGTCTACTAATGAAAATTTTAATTAATTTAACGATATTTAAAAAACATGAACAAATGAATTGTTACATAAGATTAAAACTAAATTGTATGTAGTTAATAAGGTTATATGTGTGTGTGTGTGTGTGTATATATATATATATATATATATATATATATATATATAAGTTATTATTAAGTACAAATTTTATACAACTTTTTGCAAACGACTATTAAAATGTTGCCTTAAATTAAGATAATAATAATAATAATAGTACTACTACTACTACTACTACTACTACTACTACTAATAATACTATAATAATAATAATAATAATAATAACATTAATAATAATAATAATAATAATAATAATAATAATAAAAGTAATAATAATAATAATAATAATAATAATAATAATAATAATAATAATAATAATAATAATAATAATAATAATAATAATAATAATAATAATAATAATAATAATAATAATAATAATAATAATAATAATAATAATAATAATAATAATAATATATATATATATATATATATATATATATATATATATGAAAATACTCATAATTACGTTATATAAATATTCATAGTTACTTTATATATATTTAGTTTAATGTGGAGATTTAAGATGGGTATATATATAGATGGTAATAGAATTTATCTAATACACAAAAAATATAACATAAGAAGCAAAAATATCACAACTAGGTTTCAAACCTAAGACCTATGGGTTATTGGGCCATTAAGCTACCACTGAGCCATTCTGATTTATTAGTTAACTAAACTACCGTCATTACTTGTAGCGGTAGACAGTGTAGCACATGAGCAAATGAGGAGCAAATGAGTAATTTCTCATGTCGCTATAGCCTGTAGCGACAGGGGAAAATCCATTTCAATATGTGACATCCAATGTTGCGGTCAACGGTATAGATTATGGTTGTTGAAATAGTACCCATGACAACCGATTGCTAATCATGTTAGTTCCAGGCCTCCGACCCAAATAAACCCAACCTCATCAAATCTGATTATTATATCCATGCTTCCTAATGTTTCCTATTTCTAGATAGAAGCAGGATATACTTACAAGTACTCCCTCACTTCGAGAATGAAAGTGATGATTAATTTTATGCGAATTTAAAAAAATGTCAAATAATAAAATTATTCATATTTAAATTCTCATCTAATTGCATATTTTTCTATACATGACTAATGATATTATATAAATATTTATAAATAATAAAAATATGACATTTAATACTAAGGATATTACGCACAAATTATTGTAAAAAATAGATTATTTAATATAAGTAAATATTTAACTTGAGATTACAAAAAACACTACAAGAAATTAAGGATGTAGTCAAAAAAAATTTGTGAAGGAATTCATTCCTTCACATAAAGAGTTTTCTAGCGAAAGAAAAATTCTTCACAATTTATATTTTTTCTTTCGCAAAATTGAGGTGGTAGAAGCATATTTGGCGCCAATTTATGATAAAAATTGGCGAGGAAAAAAATCTATTAATGAATTATTACTCAGTATATATTATTGTTCTGACTTTTTTTGCGAGAGGTAAAATTAGTCACTGTTTTATTCTAAATAATTTTTTTAGAATTAATTGTGGTAAATATAAATTGTAATATAAATACATTAAATTTTTTATAGTAATAAATTTATTTTTAATAACACATTTTAAGTAACTTACAATATCGACTATTTCTTTTAATAAATTATAAAGTAAATAACTGTACACTACGTTAAAACTTTTAACTATCATACATTGATCATGACAAAAAAGAAAAAAAATAATAAGTTAGTGACGCTTTTTTGTGGAATAGAGTACAAATTCTAAAAAAAATACTCATATGATTTACAAAAATAGTTAAGCTTGAGTTTTTCTTTAATAATAATTTTAAGTAATTTATAATATTAATTGTATCACTTAAAATATTAAGTTACAATAATTTAAAATTTAAAATATTATAAATTAACAATAAACAAAATTATAATAATTATGACTCTTTTTGTGGAACAGATTACAAATGTTAAAATATTATCAAAATTAAAATGATGTTGGGTTCAAAATTATAAATTTGTTCTTCGGGGCTTTTCATACAAATCCAGGCCTATCCATACATCCCAAAGTCATATTAACATATACATATATTCATTTGTAGTCTCAGATATAAGAAAGAGGAGAGAGAAAGAGGGTTCTTTGTGTTCTCATTTCTCACATTTTTCTCACGATAACATACCCACCCACCATGGCCACGAACAATGGATTGAGATCCTGCGCTTCAAAGTCGCTAATAACTATGAAATAATTCTACCCAAATCAGGTCCATACCCTAATATGATTTTTTTTAATTTACAAATCAATCACTCTAGGGTTTCATTATTTGGGTCACGAGAAGATTTGGGTATTAGTTATTAATTTTTTGTATCTTAGCTAATGAAATGGGTTGTATGTTATTTGATTGCAAAATTATGGAATATAATGTTCTTATATCTTAAGATTTATTTTTTTATTGGTGTTAATCATGTGTTTGTTTGTGGTGTGTGTTATCTGTGTTTGTGTGTGACTGCTTATATTTATAGTAATTTGATTTGAGAAAATTATTGTGATAGATTAGAATTTATTTTTTAATGGATCAGTTTAAAGTAAGTTGTAGTAGTATATTTGTGATGTTGTTTTTGTGCCCATGTGTGCCCATGTATTTGTGAGAACTAAAATTTAAGCTTTGGTTAAATGGTTCAATTTCTCTGTGCTGGATTATTTGGAAATTTCATGGAGGTTCTGTTATCTTTCATGGAATTAAGCTTGGCCTTTGTAATTTTGATTGTTCCTCGTCAGTTTACAGATTTGTTTAATATTTATTATTCTTTTTGTACTATCAAATGTCTTTGCATTTTGATTGCTTATTCGATTTATAGAATAATGTAATCAAATGGTCTCGTAATTTACAAAATAACTCATAAAATAATGCCATAGATGTTTTTTGTTTTGTGAGCTAATCTTGACAACTAGAGTTCTTCATTCTATATATATAAAAAAAAAATCATACAAGTATATTATTTTGAGGGAAACCAATACTACTTTATGTTTCGATAGTTTTATTGCCATTATTTGGGTAAATTATGTTTTCTACTTTATTTTGCTCATTTTATGAAATAGACTTTCAGATTTTGACAAAATAAAAAATTTAAAACTTTTGACTATTTGTTCTAACTTCTATGATTAAAAAACCCGACTTCTGGGTAAGATTGTTTATTTTTAGTTCAGTTGGAGAAAAACTTGTGACCTTTTAAACCGCTTTTTCTCTAGATTCGTGTAACTCGTGTAGATTGCATTCACGAAATGCCGATTTTCTAGTTTTAAACTCCAATTTTGTTTGTGACAACATGTGAAGGGCCCACTCTTTAGAGTCACTTCATTTAGATGCTCGCTATATTAATAAGTCGATTAGACTCTTAAGAATATGCCGATTCGGCTGGTTTACATAAGTTGCGGTTTAAAGTTCAGTAGCCTAAAATCTGCTTTTCATTTTCTTGCATTCTTTTCTATATCGTCCAATGTAAATACAAGTGAAATTAATAGTTGTAGGACTTCAGTAAGACAATTGGACAATCAATTGGAAAGATGACAACATGCCCTATAATTTGTCCCAGGTCTCCTTTATTTATTTATTATTATTTATTCTCTAGTACATGTTGCAGTGAGATTGTATTAGATGCTTCAGCAACTATATATTCATTTCGTAATGCAAAAAGTCAATTTTTGTGTTTCTATTTCATGTTCAGAATTTCACAAAGAAATTTCTCTTTGGGGCTGCCATCATTTGATGAGCAAAGCTAAGTTCAATTTGTCTTCTGTCACTTGATCTTTAAAACAAGCATTGTCTTGCTTTAGGTAACCTGATCTGAGTTATTCACATGATTGTGGATATGAATTGTTGACTGATGTTACAAGGTTAAAACATTGTTGGTGGACTTTTAACAGAGAGAAGATAATAGACTTTATGGTCTATTTGACTCTTCTAATGGATTGCTCGTTCCGCTGCAACTATGGTTGAAATTTTTTATCATCTACCATATGTTATAAATCCTTGATTTATTATTGACGAAGGCTATTGATAATTTAATTATCTTTACTCATGATATTCTTTACTGGGCTAGTTGTGCTCACCCTTTTGCTTCATAATTCCTTTCAGGTAATAAGAGTGTAGCTGGGTCGAGCGGCGGTAACAAGGGAATAGAACGATGATCTATAGCTGTTCAGGTTTCCCCTAAAATAGTATGGAAATAATTTTATCGAGTATTTTAAATAAGTCTATCGTATTTTATACGTCATTTTAACCGTTGATTTTGGTGATCTGAATAGGGTGAGGTGAACCTAACTTTGGAATGGTGTTTTTCCACTATCATACAAGATATCTAATGACTTACGACTTCGTGTTATCATAAGACAGGGTTGTACACATGTACTTGCTGATTATATCTACAAGCACTACCTATATAATCTTGGAGTTTGGTTGAAATATAATTCTCAAATGGAGACAATGGAGATAATTATATGTCAAGAGAAGACTCAGCATTGGAAAGAACATGACAGCAATCTTCTTATTTTTCTTTGGGGTCTATTGGGTCAACCAAGGATAATTGTCGAGTCATATGATATTTATTATAACTTAGATGCATGGCCTCCCATGTACGAAGGTTTTCTTGAGCACTTTCTAAAGATTTTAATTTCTAAAACTGTTATTGATAGTACCTTTATGTAATGTATCAATGTGAGGTGCTATCCAAGTAAAGGGATGAGAGTCACAGTTGGTATTAAAACTCACAATATATTTGTTGTCGTATTTTTCACGACAATTGTAATAATGAAGTTGTAGTTATTTTCTGCACCATGTATTTGGTGACTCAGAATGGGTTGGGTGGATTGTATCTATTTTGGGGGCGTCACAGTTGGTATCAGAGCTTAGGGATATGGTCGCTGACGGAGATCTGAGTCTAGAACTAGGAGGGGAGAGACGAGTAATATACTTCGCTAGTATGTGACTTACCTAAGCTGAAATTTCTTACTTGATAAATTGACAAATTGACAAATTGTGATATGTCAATTAACCCTTATTTTGAAGCTGTATTCTAGAATGATATCTGAAATACACAAGATGAGCAATGGAGAAATCATGATGACAGGGAAGATGGAATCTGAAATGAAAGCAAGGTATAATCAACTCTTCTAAATACCAGGTACGTAAATTTCGGGGACGAAATTTCATAAGGATGGGAGATTGTAAGACCCCGAATTTTATGAAATAAAAGTAATCAATTTTTCTATTTAATTAGTAAATAGTTAAATTTATAAAAGTTTAAAGTTAAGGGTGATATATATAAAATTTTTAAAATAAGCAAGTGGTTATAAAATATTCATTGTTGTCGGGGAATATTCGTTTGGTCGTGCAATATTCTTGTTGTCGGAGAATATTCGTACGATGGCGTAGGCATTTATGGGCCCCATAATAGAATAACTGTCAGATGACGAAAATGACAAGTTTGAGTTTTTATAAATAACGACGTAGTTGTTACCATTAACATTTGCTGAATACCGGTGGTTAAAATACAAGATAACGCGCGTGGTTGCATAAAGAGCATTACCAGTATTGCACATTATTGTTGGATTATTGATTCTTACGTAAGAAGGCACTACTCAATAATTGTTTCAGTAATTACTGTTCAATATTTTATTTTATTGATTCAATAATTGCTATGTTGATATTTTATGTTATTGTTGTTTCAATAATTATCACTGCACAATATTTCCCATTATCATATCAATAATTCATATTAATTGAGTAATATTATTAGATATCATTATTGGCAATGTCTAAGGAAGTTTTATCTAGGAAAGGGGTTTGTTCATCTAATTGCGCGCCAGTAAGGAGAAATCCTTATCGAAAAGCCCTCTTCTTTCTTGGGAACGACCTGGTTGTCATTATTGTGATTCTATAATATTATTTTTGAATAATTAATTATTGATAAGGAAATATATATTTTATATGGATATAAATGAAGGAATTAATGCTGAGGTGTTTTATCAGTATTTTGTCGAAATGAAGAACGAAATTTGGAAATTTTCAAAAAATTAGTTTATTACTTGATTTTGTAAAATCCATAACTCTTGGTGTATAATGAGTTAGGAGATGAGCTATATATCAAAAGAAAGCCCTTAAAGTAGGATAAACTTAGAAATTTGAATCATCCAAAAATTCTTTGTGGATATTTCGTGGTCACTGTTTGAATGAAACTGGTCTAAAGGACTCATACTCTGAAAAATCAATGTTCTTAAGCTATATTGCGTGAGTTATAATTTTTAATCCGACCGTTGGATCATTATAATTTTCGAATATGTTATACATATATAAGTTGAGTATATGTCCACAACTTTTGAACCGTTAAAGATTAATGTATGATTTGTTATGAATTTTAAGAGGTGACTGATTCAGAAATCGTTGTAGCAGAAATTTTGGTAAGCTATTCCCTCTATGTTAGAGGCGAAATTTGGGAAAAATTTCTTTTACAAAGTTATAGAGAATTAAATTTCCTATGGAATATACATGAGATTTGAATTTTTTTTGATAAAAGGGCTATTTATTATGAATTATTGAAGTTTCAAAAATAAATATTTTTATTAAAAATATGGGTGAGCCCCACTTTTGGTTGTTGTGGAAGTTGGCTGATTTTTGGTGGGCCCCACTTGTGGTGGCTGAGTTTTATTCAAAGAGGTGTGCGTAGAAAAAACTTTTATTAATATTTTATTAATTTAGTCTCTTTTGACGTTCTAGCATTTTCTAATAAATAGGGTGCTTAGTTAGAATTAAAAATCACACCAGAATCATAAGCTTTCTCTCTCTATATTATCGAGCATATTTTGTGAGTATTTAGATACTTTGAGAGTTGCTATTCAGTGCAAGTTTCCTTTAGCATTACATCTGATATTCCAGTCAGAAATATTGTTCTTTTGAGGTAAGGGATGTTATTTTCTTCGTACATGATATTATTTCTTTTGATACCATTATACCGAAATATTGATATGAATTTTATTGTGAAATTTTTACCTTTTCGTGACGGGGTTACTATTCACGTATACGACACTATTCACGTATACGACACTATTCATGTATATGGCACTATTTACGTATATGACATTATTTACGTATACGGTACTATATATGAATGCAGAGTACTATCCACGAGTTACTATTCATGAATTACTATTCACGAGTTACTATTCATGAGTTACTTTTCACGAGTTACTATTCATGAGTTACTATACACAGGGAACTATTCACGATAAAATTGGTTTCTTTTTCTGACCAAATTATCGTTGATTTATGAATTTTACTCTTGAAATTAAATCCATGTTTTGATCATATTAATTTTATTATCATATATAACATTTTATAACCCTGGTGATGAAATTTCTCTTTCATTGAAGTGTAAAGATGAGTAGATTATTGGTATGATCGTGACTATGAGTTCTCTTTGGCCAGTAGTGCAAAGATGAATTGTTGACTGGTATGATCATGGCCATTGAATTTATAATTGAATATCTTTAGCTTAAGTGCAAAGGTGAATTGATCAACATGGTTATAATTATTGTTTATATAAATTTTGAAATGATTATATATTTCTTTGATATATTAATATTTTTGGCCCGTAGTGCAAAGATAACCTGTTGTTGAATATCTTTGGCCCATAGTGAAAAGATGACCTGTTGTTGAATATCTTTTGCTCGTTGTGTAAAGATGACCTGTTGTTGAATATCTTTGGCATGTAGTGCTAAGATGAACTGTTGATGAATATCTTTGGCCCGTAGTGAAAAGATGAATTTATTAGTATGATTATGAACAGGAACTATGATTTGGTATAACCATGATCTTTGATGTTTCAGGTAAAGACAGGTGATGAAAATTATCTTCGTCCTAGATGAGAAGAGGAATTTAGAACTACAATTTTGATTATGAGTTATTCACATGATTGTGGACAGGAATTGTTGACTAATGTTACAGGGTTAAAACATTGTTGGTGGACTTTTAACAGAGAGAAGATAATAGACTTTATGGTCTATTTGACTCTTCTAATGGATTGTTCATTCCGCTGAAACTATGGTTGAAAATTTTTATCATCTACCATATGTTCTAAATCTCTGATTTATTATTGACGAAGGATATTAATAATTTAATTATCTTTAGTCATGATATTCTTTACTGGGCTAGTTGTGCTCACCCTTTTGCTTCACAATTCCTTTCAGGTAATAAGAGTGTAGCTGGGTCGAGTGGGGGTAACATGGGAATAGAACGATGATCTATAGTTATTGAGGTTTTCCCTAAAATAGTATGGAAATAATTTTATCGAGAATTTTAAATAAGTCTGTCGTATTTTATACGTCATTTTAACCGTTGATTTTGGTGAACCGAATAGGGTGAGGTGAACCCAACTTTGGAAGGGTGTTTTACCACTATTATACAAGATATCTAATGACCTACGACTTCGTGTTATCATAAGACAGGGTTGTGCACATGCAGTTGCTGATTTTATCTACGAGCACTACCTATATAATCTTGGAGTTTGGTTGAAATATAATTCTCAATTAGAGACAATGGAGATAATTATATGTCAAGAGAAGACTCACCATTGGAAAGAACATGATAGCAATCTTCTCGTTTTTCTTTAGGATCTATTGGGTCAACCAAGGATAATTCTCGAGTCATATGATATTTATTATAACTTAGATGCATGGCCTCCCATGTATGAAGGTTTCCTTGAGCATTTTCCAAAGATTTTAATTTTTAAAACAGTTATTGACTGTACCTTTATGTAATGTATCAATGTGAGGTGCTATCCAAGTAAAGGGATGAGAGTCACAGTTGGTATTAAAACTCACAGTATATTTGTTGTCGTATTTTGCACGATAATTGTAATAATGAAGTTGTAGTTATTTTCTATACCATGTATTTGGCGACTCATAATGGGTTGGGTGGATTGTACCTATTTTGGGGCCTTCACAAGAAACATCCTCCCTTCTATTTATTCGGACACTTGGGAGCCATGTGCCCCTGTTGTCCGCAACGATAACAAACACGCTTTCCCTTCATGCACTCCCCCGAGTGATTCCTCCCACAGTTGTTGCACTTCATACTTTTCTTGGCCTCCCCCCGTACTTATTACCTACAAAGGATTGGCTCTTTGTCCATTTACGCTTGTTGGGGTTGCTGCCTCCGCTGCTTCCCCCTTTCTTTCCTTCCTGACCGGTTTTCTTTTCTTGTTTGAATCGAGCGATGGCTTTATTTCCTCCTTCAGCAATGATAGCCCTTTCCAATAGATCAGATTAAGTCTTAATCTTTCATACTGCCACTGATTTCTGCACCCATGGTTTCAGTCCTAATCGAACCTCCTTGCCTTCCTAGCCTCCGTGTTAACCTAATGTGAAGCGGATCGGGCCAACTTATTAAATTTTGACGCGTACTCTGCGACAGACATACTACCTTGCTTTAGTTCAAGAAACTTAACTTCCATATCCTCTTGCGTATTCTCTGAGAAGTAATTCTCGAGGAATAGCTCCTTAAATCTATCCCAAGGAATAACTCCTCCGTCTGCTCGTCCCTTATTGGCTTTCCACCAATAGTTAGCTTTGCCCTTCATCGTGAAAGTGAAAAAACTCTTCTTCTATGCTTTGGCCACTCGTGTGACTTCAAACACCTTCTCCATTTCTTCTATCCATGTTTGGGCTTCAATTGGGTCCAAGGTTCCCCAGAACTCCGGTGGTCCTACCAATTTAGAGTCCTTAAAGCTAGCCAAGTGATTTTCTGGCTGCCCTGCTGCAGGCGGGGGTCTGTTTTGCATTACCTCAGTTAACAAGTTAACGAAGTCCTGCATTGGATTAACATTTTCCCCTCCACCATTGTTAACGGATCCTTCCTCCCTCTGGTTCCGCGGTAGTCTCCTAGGTGGCATGATCTAAGGAAAGGAAGAAACTATTAGGCTTTATGTGATATGCTATCCATGTTAGCATTAAGAAGTTTAAGATGCCTATCAATCAATTTTGATTTAAATAAAAAACTTCAGTATCATAATAAAACTCGATGGATTTCCTCCACCCATCACTTACATACTCTACTTGAGTTTTCTACTATGGTTATAACCAAGGTTTTGCATTCCTAAACTTTTATAAACTACATCATCCACCTCTAAACAATATACAATAACTAAAATGTGGAATATAATAAACGTACGTCATTCATTCAAAAGGTGTTATAAGTCCCAAGATTCGATAACCTTAATACAGTCTTACAAACATATCCTAAAATAATCATTAGGGTTCATATTACATAACAGTAATTTAAACTATGCGTAAGGTAAAGTCAGCTCCTCGCCACTATCCTACATCTTTCCTTTACCCTTGTCATTTCCTGAGGTCTCGGGCTTAATTGCAATATAATTCATGATATAACAAGGATGAGCAACAAGTTTGCTCAGCAAGTTTAAATACAACAATAAGTATATATCATGATGAATGGAAAAATATCTGACAATGATTTCAACAATATGAATATATGAAGGATTCAATAATATGAATATTCGAAGCAAAGATAATGATTTCTTTTAGAATAACTGATAGTTAAGTAGACTTTGAACTATAAAACTCCAATGGAATCAATAGCTGATTGACCCTTTGGTTACTGGCTACAGAATAAGTACTTGAGGGGATCAACCTAGCGTACACCATGTATATGCAAAACATTTAAATCTGCTCTTTGTATCTTATATTAGATACATGGGGTACTCCCCTATCATAAAAGGGTTGTTCTTTCAGTCTAAGAATCCTTACCATCAATTGGTTTGGATTGCTTTTATAAAACTTCATACACTTGTCTAACCGAACAAAGGTTCAGACTCTATCTGACATAGTTCAAGAATTATAGAACTATAAATGATGTACAAGTCCAAGACTGTACGAACTCAAGTGCACTAAGTGCGAATATCAATAATATCGATGTGGAATAATTGTAAAGTAATTAAACCACTTAATAGTATGCCTGGAAATAAAGCTCAAGCTTAAATGAATAACTTTCAATTCAACAATAACCTGCTCAATACAATATGAGGAAGATAGGAAACTTTCACAAAACTCAAAGTTTGTGTAAGTTAGAAAACTTACAACACAATAAAAATAGTGTTTGGATACTTGCTCAAGCAAAAGAGTAAGAATTAAGGAACTTTCACAACCAAAAAGTGAAGTTCAGAGACTTGCTCAATATAAATTTGAGTAAGGTTAGGGAACTTGCCTGTTTGCTCAGCTACAATTTAATTCTAGCTTTAAATAACTTGCATTGAAACGACCTAATGCTAACAAGTCGGTCTTTTCAATTAGTATACGTAAACTAGTATGAGTCTATACTTACAAGAATCAAATCACCATATAGCATGCTTCTTAACACATTACATAGCATATTGGTCATGTATTACAAGTTAAAGTAATTGTATAAGCATGCCTTGAACTTCATATCAAAATCAGAAACTATTCACGATCATAGGAGGATGGCAATTGCTACCGGTCTCAGGCTTAGGGATGGTATGACTATCTTTGTCCCCCGCCGCACCATGGTTGAGCTTTGCATTCCTATTTTCAAACCAAACTTTAACACACTTAGACACTTACACTTCTAATGTATACATGCTAGAGGTCTTTACAAAAGTGTATAACCATTCTTGAGTTTATTTTTACAAGCTTTTAGTTTATGACTTTCCATGGATTTAAGGCATAAAAGTGTCATGTAATTATTATGCCTTATAACTTGGCCATAGGTTTACCTAGAGAGGTCACACAATCTGTTAACACACATGTTCATGGTGTTCATATTGTTTATTCATAACTAGCATGGTTTAATACTTCGAAACATGCTTTAAACTTCTGTTTGATTTAGTTATCATCATGTTCAAAACATGTAACCATGTCTAGGGATGTAATAGACATAACATGACATCTTAACCCTTTAGAATCTAGATATTCATGATGCAACTAGATTTTGAAAATACGTTCAAGGTTTCCTTTGAAATCACTTTATCATGAATGATGCAAGATAGCACATATAAGAAAACTTTAAAACCCTTATCATAAATAACTAAATCATGATAACTTCTTTTAAAATCAGAACCTACATCATGTAGCATTCATGTATAATAACTTTAACATAACAAGCTTTTCCTTTAAAACATTTTCTAACACAAGGCTAACAAATTTAATCATGACAAAGACACTATAAATTATGTATCATGCTCATTTAGTTGTGAAATTAGTCATGTACATGAGCCACTAAGTTCAGAACTTGTGAACATAAGTTTTCCACAAGGTTAGTTTTGAAAACCTTAAGTTTTGTTACAAACTTCCTTACTAATCCAAGTTGATTACTTCATACTACGTAAGAAAGTTTTACATCTCATGTTATACTCCTTTTCAGGTATGTATTTAAGAGAACACTAATTTCACATCACATAGTATAACGTAAATCAAGAATTAATTAAAGTGGGTACGGTAGCAAATGCATATACGAACCGTAGCGATAACTTGCTCATTTTTGCAGAGCCTCAATCCACTTTGATTCTTTTTAGTTTAAACATGTTCCAATCCATCATTTAAGATTTCATACGTGTAAACATACTTCATAAACACAGTATGACATGTTAATTCACTTTGATTGACAGAGAAATTCAAGTAATTTCAAGAATTTTACAAAACCCAACTAAGAACAAAAGTTAAGATTTTTATACCTCTTAGAGTTTAGTAAACTTAGTTTCTTCCGTCTGAGATTGCTAGCCTCTTCTTTGGACAACACACACTTAAATTCAAATTCTCAGAGTTTCAACAGACAATTTCAATAACGTAAACTGAGAAATAAAGCTGCTATTTATAAAGAAATCATGGACTGGGTATTAATTTAAAATCCATGGTGTTGAAGGAAAACACAATGGTTTATCAAGAGTGGTTCACCTACCATTTCCCAGTCATCTCCATAGCCATTGGCTTGGTAATGATCACCTATGTTAGCCACTAATCTTCAGCTTGGAAGTTACGTAAATAGAGTGTAGGTTACTGTTCATGTACTATAAGATCACTCAATTTGGGAGAAGAGCAAAATCTCAACATTTGGTTAATTAAGGCTTGGTTTGATTACCATAATTCCCAAAATGTAATTTTAATGTACAATTGTTATCATATTAGGAAAATTAGGGATTATTTTTGTACTCACATCATATAATCCATGTACATTAAATACACATAATAAAATAACACAGTTAGGTATTATTGTCCGGGTATCTCCATAATCATATGTTACTACTCACATAACCACATCATCATATTATTCAATATTAACTGTCTCGTTACATACGTATTTCTTTTCCCAATTTCTGGAATACACAGATATTTAATTATTTCTGTATTAAAAATCACTTATGATTTTATTGTACTACTTGATACTTTATATCATTAGAATGTATTCTTATCATATGATTTTATTCATGTCACACCTTACATTAATGTTCCATTTCATTTCTACAGTAGAAACTAACTTTTCCCAGATTAACCATTTGGCAAGAATTGTTGCCATTTTGTCTTCTTTGAAGGCGAATCTATATTTGGTCCCCCATAATGCCAAAATGGTTTAGCTTCAAGCCAGTTCCAATTTCTATCACCACACAAGTTTTACATGATATAATTTAACTTCTATAGTGGTGATAAACCCATAATTGAAATGAATCAATATGTTCAAATCATGTCACTATATTCAAATAAATTGAATATTTAACTATTAAAAATCCCATCAATTCTTTGATATCAAAATCTTAGGGTTAGTCCACTAAGTTAAATAAACTATTAGCGACTCCCTTTAATCATTTCATAAATTCACATAACCACATAAGGTTTAAATAGACTCATAAAACTAACTCATTAAAAATTAAATCACATATATTTTTAATAAGGAGTTTAAAATTCGCGGTCATTACAAGAATTAACAATCTGATTTTGCAAATTAATTGGACTTAATTGATTTTATTTTCCGCATTTAGTAGTTTCGAGATACAAAACTAGTGCGAGATATAGAGCAGAGTATTGGGCATAAATATTAGGAAAATGACATCAATTATATGACTCTACCACCCTAGTATTTTATCATTAATTATTTTATTTGCGTATTTTTAGTTGATAAAAATTCCTCAAAAACTTTAAGCTACATTAGGAGTTAATTAAAATTAGTGAGTGAGAAAAGCACGTTCCATTCGTCAAGTCCTTAGGGTTCGACCTCGCACTTGTAGGCTATACTAGTATTTGATTCGTGCACTTGCGAGTAAATAAAACATTCACAACACTTCTCATAGGTGGAACATCCATTTTGATGAGACAATCAAAGAGTTTGATTTTATCAAAAATGAGGATGAACCATATGTATACAAGAAGGTTAGTGGGAGCATTGTTTCATTCCTTGTATTATATGTTGATGATATATTAATGATAGTGAATGATATTCCTATGCTTCAATCAATTAAAATCTTGTTATCTAAACACTTCTCCATGAAGGACTTGGGAGAAGCATCCTATATTTTGGGGATAAAGATCTATAGAGATAGATCTAAAAGGATGTTTGGCTTGTCCCATGGTACGTACATTGACTCGATGCTAAAGAGATTTAGCATGGAAGATTTCAAAAGAGGTCTCATAACGATAAGCCATGGAATATCTCTCTCCAAGAAACAAGCGCCAAAGACACCCGAGGAGAGAGAGCGCGTGAATAAGATTTCTTATGCTTCAACAATAGGATCTATCATGTATGGGATGATATGTACTAGACCGGATGTTACTTATGCACTTAGTGTAATAAGCAGATATTTGTCGAATCCAGGAGAAGAGCATTGGAAGGCAGTGAAAAATATCCTAAAGTACTTAAGAAGAACTTAAGATGTATTTCTTGTCTACAGTTGGTCTGAATTGAAACAAGAGGGCTTCATAGACTCAAGTTCTCAAATGGACCAAGATGACAGTAAATCCATTTCGGGGTATGTGTTTACCTTAAATGGTGGCGCAGTGAGTTGGAAGAGTTCCAAACAGGAAAAAGTTATTGATTCAGTGACAAAGGCAGAGTACATAGCTGTAAGTGAAGCTACAAAGGAGGATGTTTAGATGAAAAAGTTCATAACTGAACTTGGTGTGGCTCTTATCCTTAGAGAAGCAGTACCTTTATACTATGACAACACCGGAGCTATTGTGCAGGCTAAGGAACCAAGGTCTCATCAGAAATCCAAACATATGTTGCGGCGCTTTCATTTGAATAGAGAAATCATTGAAAGAGGAGATGTCACCCTGGGGCGTGTGGACTCTCAAAACAACATTGCAAATCCATTTACTAAAGCTTTAACACAACAGCAGTTCGATTGTCACTTAGAGAAGATGGGTATGAGATACCATGGCGATTGGCTTTAGTGCAAGTGGGGGATTAAAAGTAGTATGCATACAAGCCAATCATATATGATGATAAAGCATATACTTTGTAATCAATCTTATTTATTTATTAATAAAAGTATTTAGTTACTAAAGGCATTTAATTTATCTACATGGTGTTGTTTTAATAATATATGATAAACCTATAGTTTTAAGCAATATTTTTAGAATCATGATGAGATCATGCTAATGAGATATAAATTCTTAGATAGCTTAAAAACTAAAATGTTCCCAATTAATGGATTACTAAATAGGGAATTAGTGAATCCGGATATATTGGTACATACGTTGCTTGCTCATTGGATGAGGATGATTGATTTTATGATCATTTATGTGGAGACACTAAAGCAAGTATGTAGGTGCTTATTGGAGAATAAGTTCACTGAACGTGACTCACTAAGGAATACCTAATGGAGTTTTAGTTGCCTATCAATAGGAATTCCTTAAGTGATAGTAGTACAAGTGATCCCTAGACTTGAGATCATCATAGTATCTTGTATATAATGATTTATACTTTGACTTATTCCTTAATACCCTTAGGGTATATCAAAGGGTATGCTTGGGTATAATGAGTTATATATGGAGATAATGAATGATCAATAAAGAATTTACCGCTTCTAGTAAAAGAAGAGATATTTTCTATGTGATTCGATAAATGACAACCCAAGAATCACTGGCCAAGGTGGAATGAAATTAGAAAATAGTTTCTAATTTGCATTTATTCAGAGTTGTGCATTTAAATTTGTGAATTGAAATATATCTAATTAAATAAAATAAGACTTGGCAGTAATGTCATGTCTTATATTTAATTGGGACATTGTATGGTGGAAGGATTTAATTGTACAGTAATTATTTACTCAAAGGTTCTTTTATGATTAATGTAGAAATCTATATTATCTGAAAAGTCGTTGATTGCTAAGGAAGTTTATCCTTATTGTAGAATAAATATTATTTATTTAAATAAATTAATAGTTTAATTAATTAATTTATTTATTTAAATGAAATTATAATTATTCTAATTGATTTATTTACAACCAGCTTTTATTTAGAGAACCTAAAGGGTCACACCATAAAAGGAAGAATA